>JAODAL010007328.1:0-126238 GCA_025379985.1 Phyllomedusa bahiana
GCCAGGAACTGTGCATGCACTTATCCATTCTACAAAGCCAGGAACACCCTCCTCGAGTTGCAGCGGCACAACGGCCTCCCAAAACACCTGATATACGATGTTTCCACCCGTTGGAATTCCAGCCTGCACATGTTGGACCGACTGTATAAACAGAGAAAGGCCATTAACGATTTTTTGATGATCCAGGCGGACAGGATTACTCCACTGTGTAACTTTGATGTCAGCAGTGGCAGCTCATGTGTGACACCTGTCGTTTGTTGCGGCCATTAGAGGAGGCCATGTTATTTGTCAGTCGCCAGGACTGCGGGATGAATAACGTCATTCCACTGCTGCATGTCCTGGAACAGATGCTGTAAAATCTGTCTGGGGAGGGGACTGGAGACGGGGCGTCTACATCTCGTGGCCACATGAGTCCGGTGGGGACTGAAATGGAGGAGGAGGAGGAGGATGAGGAGGAGGACATTGGAGCAGAAGCATTGTCTGGTGAAATGAGTGGATTTTTCTACCCAGGTGACAAGAGAGGAGGAGCAGGAGCAGCTGGAGGAGGTAGATGGAGATGAGGAAGACGAGGCAGATGACCCCAAGCACCGTGGCAGTATACAGTGGAGATGGAGGCAGGGAGCACCTCGGAGTCACTTGTGCAGATGGCCCGCAGCATGCTGATTTGCCTGGCTAATGACAGCCGAATAGTCAGCATCCGGCAGAGGGATGACTTCTGGCTCTCCACCCTATTGGACCCACGCTACCGGTCCAAAATGGGAGCCTTTTTCCCAGCTATTGAAAGGGAGGACAAACTCAAATACTATAGGGAAATCCTCCGTAGTCAGTTGGCCGCTGCCTATGTGCGGCCTCGTCCCTCCTCTGACAGGTCTGACCGGAGGAGTTCTGCAGCGCTCACTACTGCCGCAGCTGCCGGGGGAAGGTGGGGGGGTCGGAGCAGTACCAGCTCCATCAGCAGCAACCTAAGTCTGGAGTCACTGATGAGCAGCTTCCTTCACCGCCTAGTGAGGAGGGCAGTCGCCAGCAGCAGCAGCAGGACCTGGAGCAGACCCTGAACCAACAGGTGGTGGCCTACTTGGAAAGAACTCTGCCACCCCAGTTAGAAGATCCGCTGGACTACTGGGAAGCCAAACTGGATGTGTGGCCGCAACTTGCCGAGTTTGCAGTGGAGAAGCTGTCCTGCCCGGCCAATAGTGTGGCATCAGAGCGGGTGTTCAGTGCGGCGGGGGCCATTGTTTCCCCAAGGAGAACCCGCTTGTCCACGGGAAATGTGGAACGACTGACCTTTGTCAAGATGAATCAGGAGTGGATTGGCCAGGATTTCCACACACCAATGCCTTAGGCGTCAGACTACATCAGCCATGACGCCTCACCCAAACTGTGAGAAATGAGTCTGGGTTCAAACTACCTGCCTCAGCCACTATTCTGATGCCACCACCCGCCTGATGCCACACATCTGCTGACAGTTTCTCCATCTGCCACCAACCATCTTTACCAGGGACTGGTATTGCCACCCACCTCCACACTGTGTCATTGTGCCACTGTCTGACCTCATGCTGCTGCTGTGGCTGCTGCCGTGACCTCCACACTGTGTCATTGTGCCACTCTCTGACCTCATGCTGTTGCTCCTGCCGCCGTCACCTCCACTCTCTGTCATTGTGCCACTCTGTGGCCTATTCCTGTTTTTGCACCTCCAGAATGTCATTTTTGCCATTTTATTGACCTCATGCTTACTGCTGTGGCTGCTGCCTTGTGAGCCCTCCACAACTGTGTTATTGTCCCACTCAGTGGCTATCCTGTTTTTGCCACCTCCAGAATGTGATTGTGCTACTTTCTGACCTCATGCTGCTGCTGTAGCTGTTGCCATGACCTAGACACTGTGTCATTGTCCCACTCTGTGGCCTCATGCTGTTGCTCCTGCCGCCATCACCTCCTATCTCTGTCATTGTGCCACTCTGTGGCCTACTCCAGTTTTTGCCACTTCCAGAATGTCATTGTGCCACTGTCTGACCTCATGCTGCTGCTGTAGCTGCTGCCGTGACCTCCACACTGTGTCATTGTGCCACTCTCTGACCTCATTCTGACCACCAAGCTCCCTCTTCATATTTAAGCATGGCACAACGTTCTACAGCACCATGCAGGATCTGTGCAGCCTGGAAATAGCTGTTTTCTAACGTGATTCGTCCGGAACGAAGTTATTTTTTGCCGAGAAATTCGGCGAAGTGAACGAACCGAATTTCGGGAAATTCGCCCATATCTAATTATTATTAGGTAATGTGTTCATTTGGAAGTGCAAAATAATTTTTTCAACTTTGATCACACTCGTCAAATAAATTCACATACCTATCATCTTCTAATGTGTCACTTATTCCTACATTTATTTTATCTGCTAAAAAAGTTTTTGAAGTTCTTCTTTTGTTGATCTGAGACCACAGCTTCATCTTCGCTTCTGGAAGCATACATGTGACATCTGATTTATTGTTATCCGATTTAGCCCATCTTTGCTGCTAGCATAGGGTATCGGGAGACACTGCTGTAAACTAGCAGAAAGTGACCCATATAACTGATATTTGGATGAGGATTGACAGGTGGGAACATTTGTTGTAACAGTCACAGACAGAGACACCCAATCTTGTCTTATAGATACTTCACTGGAAACAGTCTCTCTAAGGGTAGGTTCACATGTCACATTTTTGCCTCGAAAATGCAAGCAATTAAAAAATGTGTGTGTTATTCAGTCTACCTGAACTTGTGCTCCAAATTAAGGCAGGATGGCGCACACCTATTGCTGTAGTTATGATGCTGCAGTGCTTGTGGGAGGATCACCAATCCCATATGTGAATCGTAGAGTAATCAACCGCACACCACAAATTTTCTTGTAGAAATATAGACATATTTTATTTACAAGCAAAATAGACAATTCTACACTGTAGTAAAATATGCATTTGAGACAAAGTATATAATCCAGACTAGGAGAAACGTTTTGAGCTCAGAATTAAAGGATTTTCTTCAGAAAACACTTGGTATAGTGTAAAATGTGATTTGGAGAGTTTGTGTTTCAAATTAGAGTGGATTACAAAACCACTTGCAAAAATGCAGTTTGTAAGTGTTTCTTAAAGGGGTTTTGCCATGAGCTAATGTTGACGTGGGATCCTCCAAAATGGGTATTTAATCACTTTTCTAAATATATGTCATCAAAAAAGTGAAGGCCTCTGAGAAACTACAGCCCGGGCTAAGATGCCCTTGGTTTCCTGACAGTTTACATTAGACATGACCAGGAGCTGAAAGGAGCTGATCTGGCCTTGCATTGTTTGCACTTCTTATCTGATGACAGGGAACATGAATGAGCTTTGAAGGGACTGGGGAGAAAGATCTTGTATCTTTTGTATAGAGAATCCACTGGTTGTAATGTAGTTATCTGAGTAAACATGCAGACACTCCCTAGCTCTCTGCTCAGCCCTCCTCCCTCTCTCCCTGCAGAGTTCCTGAAAGAAAGAAAGAAAGAAAGAAAGAAAGACAGAAAGAAAGAAAGAAAGAAAGAAGGCTGCCTGCTGAGCTTATCTTCTCTCCTGAGAGGGAGAAATAAAAGGCATATAGCTTGTGCACAATACAGTTCTCCTCTGTGGATTAGCAAAACAACGTTTGATCAACTACAGAGACTGAGTATCAGGAACATGCATTGGAGGTGGAGTGATGACATCACAGAGGAGGTACTTGTTTTTTTAAACACATAAACACAACGCCCCTTTTTTCAGGCCTCAAGAGGGGAGTATCAGCCTGTTAGGTATGGAACCCACTTCTTGGCAAAACCCCTTTAACAGCTGAACTGTTAAAGGGGTACCTGTTTTATTGATTAGCTTTAAACGTGTAAGCAAAGGTAAATAAGGACTATTACCAAATACATTGCTGTTCTGATTTTTCTTCTCAAAGTTCATTTCTTCTCAAAGTTAGGAGCATATCTTATCTTGTTCTGTGTAATAGTTTCTCTAGTTACCGTCCACCTATCTCTGCTCTTATAGGCTCCAGCAGTGGCTGGGATGATAACTCACTCGCTGCTTTTTTCTTTATTTTGATAGAGAGGAGCTTGTTTACATTACTTACTGACAAGCTTTTACCCTTTAGAGTTTCTGTTGTCTTGTGAACTACAGTTTTTAAACCTCCTGCACTCAAGTTTCTGTAACATGATCAACTAGAAATAGCAGAGCTTATATGCCAGTCACTACTGTTGAACTGCCCACAGCTTGATCAGGAAGTGTGAGTCTGAAGATGCCAGCGGCTCTGTGAAAAAAGAATGGTGAGACAATTGCTTTAACTCTTTAATGTCCGCCCACCGTCTTTTGACGTCGGGCATTTCAGATCGTTCGTCTGCAGCGGCGTCTTTTGGCGTCCCTGCAGACATCGGAGTTTGTGGCTCCGGGTGCCGCAGCAGCGCTGAAAATGGGTCTGTACTACACAGCCCGGATCCCAACACAGCTCCTGCAAGTGCTGGTGAGCAGGGGAACCTCCACTCCTCGGTGCTTTAGCCCTTTGATTGTTGCGGATCATCAACGCAGCGCAATCAAAGGGTTTCCCTGCTCTTTCGGGTGATCGGAACGACCGGTGGCCCAACAGAGCCCGGGGAACAGCTGCACAGTCAGCCCTGGGAACCTAGAGTAGCCCCAGGGCTGTCTGTGTAAGAAGCCAGTGATCAGGGCAGCCTGTGTGCCTGTGTGTCAGACTGACACAAATTACAATGTATTAGCATATATGAATATGCTAATACATCACTAAGTGGTTAAAAAAAAAAGTAAATCTGCTCTCCCTTCATGGGATTTAAAAAAAAAAAAAGTAAAAAACATGAAAAGTGTAAAAAAAATAAATAAATAAAATAAAATCAAAATAAATATTTAAAGGGAACCTGCACCTCTTGCTGAGGGCAGCACAAGCCAGTGTCAGACCTGCTGTTTCCAGCGCTGCGTCCCTTATTCTGGAAGATGCTGTAGTTTTAGAGTATTTACCCCTCAAATCTTATTCATGAGTAGGTGTTAGCTCCGCCCACCAGAGGCTAGCCCCGCCCACTGACAGTTATTCACATGTTTCTACCTATTCAAAGTAATAGGTTTGTCAGTTGAGGTGGGCAGGGCTAGCCTCAGATAGGCGGGGTTTGAAAAAAACTGACACTCTGAATGACTCTTCGAATGACTCTTCTGGCTGAAAAATGCAGATTTCAGCATTAATTACACGAAAACCACAGCACCTTACAGAATAAGGGACACAGCGCTGGAAACAGCATGCCTGACACTAGCTTGTGCTGTCCTCAGCAAGGGGGGTATAAACTATGTGACAGGTTCTCTTTAATAAAAAAATAATTGTGCATACATTACACACACAAAAAACCTACACATATTAGGTATTCACACGACCGTAATAACCTGTAGAATTAATCTAACAAGTTATTAAGTGTGAAATGTGAATGGTGCAAAAAATTTTTAAAAAAATAAACATTTTTTTAAAAAATTCAAAAAAATTTCTGCAATTATTTATAAGTGAACTTAAACTATTCCCCCATAAAGTACAACTCGTCTCGAATAAAACGAAGCCTCATACAAATGCGTCATTGAAAAAATAAAAAAGTTACAACTGTTGAAACGCAAGGAAGCAAAAACTAAAAAAATGTTCTGGTCATTAACTACTTTTCAGGCGTTCGGCTTAAGGGGTTAATCAAACGTTCTCAGTAATTGTTTTTTTAAGCTGAAAACTGTATGATACCCTTGGGTGGGTAAATTCTGTCACCAGGTTGTGGTGTGAGTTAGAGTGCAGGAATATGTACACAGTGACAATTTAAGATTTGGGTGTTACAACAAAGCACAAATTAAACTTTAGCAGTCTCTTACTCAGACACTTGGCAATTCAACCTTTTTGCTTATGCTTTTTTACCATAGCTGAAGGTAATCTTTCTTGCTGTATTCATTGCTTGCAGTACTCAATTGCTGGTGATACTCATGGTTAGTCTCTTCTTCGTTTTCCCCAAGAAAGGACCCAGCTGTAAAACATTTGGTTTCGACCCTGACTGATCCTGTCCATTCTTTTTGGCCAATATGGCAGCTACTTTGGTGCTCCTCACTTCATAGGCTAAGTTGCACTTGGGCCTTACCACAGTATCCAGGCACTCGCCAGTGATTGCTACCTTGGCCTCAACTTTACTTAGTGTCTCTTTCTTGAGTTTATAATTTCCTCTGCTCAACTTCTACTCTCAGAATAGCGCCAGAATGAGGCATATAAGGATCTGTATAACCCCATTCAGCGGATGTTATGGTACAAGGCTACAGTGCCATGGCATCCAAGAAAGTGCAGGGCTTCCAGTGCAAAAATATTACCACTTCCCAGAGATGGCAATGCCACCAGATCAGCAGCTCACCTAGCCCTGTTTCGGTACAAATGCTGCAGTGCAGTGCCTAGAGAGCAAGCATATCACATATGGTGCACCATTTTACAATAACTGGTTTAGAAAATGGATCTCAAAAGAGCAGATATTGTACCGCCAAAAAGTTTTTGTCATTTTGTATAGCCAAGTCATTTTGCAAGTTAGTTTGCAAGTCATTTTGTATACCCTTATTCACTGGGATTGAACATGATACAATATGTAAAGGGTTCTATTACCAATATATTTTTTACTTGTACTTATTAAAATGACACACTGTAACATATTCTTTTCTTCTTAGCTGTTTTATTTTCAAATTGTTGATTTTTTTTCATTTATGTTTTCTGCATATGATTCTGGGGGCGGCCATGTTGTCTGAGCTGCTTTTAACAACTTTACAGCAGCTTTATGGATATAGGATCCCGTGAACACAAGCAGACCCATTGACTTCTATAGCAAACTCTTCGAGGCATGCTCAGTGAACTGGGAAGAAGTCAGTGTGCAGGGAGAGGGAGAGCTGAAATTATCTCCTATTGTGAATGATGGTTCCTGTGTTATTGATACACATTGGTGTCACCTTTCAGTGTATTCTTGCCATGGTTGATTATGAGGAGACAGCTGAAAAGTTGTCTCTACAAACAGGAAGTTTCTGACTGTTAATAAACCTTGATATTGATATAGTTATTATAAAAATAAAAAATAAAACAATCACCCAAAATTCTTTAAAAAATGTGTTTACATTAAACGGGTTTACTTTCTTTTAACAAATAAGAACAGGTAATTGAACACTTTTTCAAAATAAATTGTTTTGATTTAAGGAAATAAGAGATTGTATTTGCTCTGAGTGCACACGAGATCCTGTGGTTACCTGTCCATATTTTTGCTATCTGATTAGAGCAAGGAGCTAGGTCACCATGGTCCGAGCTCACTCTGAGCAGACCAATTCTCTAACAAGATTAGCTTATGTTTACAGATACACAATTGTTTTACTCCTTAGAGTTTTTGTAGCTTTGTTTACTAAAGATTACATCTCCTGCACTTACATCTTTGTAATGTCTCAGCGAGTTAAAGAGAAGCTAAATAAGAAAATCCTTGTTTTAGAAACACCCATAGTCTGATGAGACCAGAGTAGAAGAAAAGCTGGCTGAGACTGTGAAACTGCATGGTGAGAAAACCCCTTTAAAACATAATTTAACCCATCTGTCATTTTTGATGACATATTCCCTTTAACAAAACACTAGTTGCTGTTTACCCTATTGACTATCAGGTACAAAATTAATTATGCAGGTACTATGTCAATCATTGTCACATGTATCACTAACCACCAGTGCCCAGTCATCCCCTGATCCACAGAGCTTTCTTATATTTGCACCTCTAAGCAGTAGGCTGGATATTAGTTATACCTATGATTGAAGAACATTCTGACCCCTTGCCAGAGACATGTATGAAACCTGACGCCGATATGCCAGTTATAAAGGAGTGTAGAAGGTACCAGTATGTATGAAAATGTCTGACAACACTTTATACATGTGTCCTTTTCCATGGAAAAAGACATACCACTTTGAAATTGGTATTGATTGATACGAAAGTTATGCGCCAAACTTTGGCGCATTTGTATGTTTCACGCCAAACTTTGGCGCAATCGTACGATTCTGGTGTGAACTGGTTCCTTCAAAAGTGTTGTGTCTGGAGCAGATTGCACCAACTTTGGGCGTACGAATGTTCATACATCTATAGAACTGCACTACGAGCGTGGAGCTCAAAGGGGAAGAAGACCTAGGAGAACGGCAATAAGTAAAAGCCATGGTCAGAGGTCTGATTTTTTTTGTTTTTGGCTCTGTTCTGAAATCTGCATATCTTTATGGGCCTAGGAGCTGGATTTCTTTAGACATCTTATTTGGTTTCCTAAATTAACTCTGTGGTCTGAGGATGAAATTAATCTGGAGTTTGTATTTATTTAGGGATGTCTGAGGTCTTAGTTCATTTTGTGGTCTTATCTGAGTAAATTCGGAGTGTGGTCTTGAGTCGCTATTTATTTATGGGTTTGGGCTGAGGTCTGAATATGTATGTTCTGGCGTCGGATACCTCTTGTGCCATATGCTATACTTTCTACTTATGTAGATGATAGTGTGTGCGGCACCATATTTTCTGGCCCGAATAGATATTATTACTATTTAGTCTCTTGGGGGCAGCATGTTATAGCAGGGGGACAGGTGGTCAGCAGAGCATGGGGAACAGCACCACATGCAGTAAAGAAAGAAAAAAATCCATATAATATTAAGTATGGCTGGCTTTATCACTATGCCCTTTGACTATCAAAACTGCCACAGGCTACAACGTAAGACATGGAGGGATTTGGAATCGACAGGGTGTTGGAGGAAGGCAGTAGGCAGCTTAAGGACCCGCCAAAGTAGAATTTCTTAGTCCACCCCTGCTTTAGCATATGGGTGATCATGTTCTAGGGCTAGCCTGTCAACAGTCTGCTTCAGTGAAGGTGCTCTTAGTGTGTACATGGTGGTGCTACACAGTTGAGTCACATTATAATGACCAATTTACTTATTACATCGGCAGCTTGTAGTTCATAAAGGAAGTCACAGGGGTGAGCTGGCTTGGTGGGTATATAAGATGTGTATTAGGCTGTCTGCATAAATATCCTTTGTTGCTGTCATGAATAAAAGATGAATATTGACTTTTGGGCGAAGTGGGGCGGTATTTCTGAAACTATGCAATTTGTGAACTGTTCACATGCTACTATGGTAAAATTGCATCATAAGTGGAAAAATGGCGATATTGAAAAGAAGTGATGTGGAAACTACAGAGCACCACTTATAATTAATGTGAACAGTGAAGGTCGGCTATGATGGTGTGTGAGGGTAGACTGACACACTAGAGTGGAGCAGCTCACCACCAAAATAAACCAGAAGGTGACCAGACGTGTGTCTAAAACAACAGTTCAGTCTACAGGTCTCTGAGTCGACAGATGTCACAGATACACTTATTCCCTTCTCCCCATTGAAAACATATGCATGCTTGGCTTAGGTCAGCGTGCATGTGTATGGGGGAGTCAGGAGGTATAACCGTTGGTTGAACAAGTTTTTGACTAACAGCTACTGTATGGTTACCATTAGGTTCACTCTCTAGTGGGGTATAAGTACTAAAATACAGCATGAACAGGAATTATTACCATCTCTGGAGACATTCTTTCATTCTGAGACAGCTGGGGCTGAGCTAGCAGGCACCAAAATCATTCTGCTTGACCAATGTATTTAGTTATAGAGCTATGGCAGCAAATAGTTTTTTGCCCTGGTTAAAAGAAAGTTCGAATTCACATACGGTATTTTTGTGGTGTATATTGCGGCAAAAAACTGTTGGCACACTGTGCTATAGATGGCAAGACAAATTTGAATGCGCCAAAGTTTGATGCAAAACTTCCATACAAAGTTTGGCGTGTTACACTCTATGCGCTAAAATATTTGGTGCATAACACTTTTATTCACACTGTCATATTATACACTCCTCTATATCTATTTAGAACTGGTGTGTCGGCACCAAGTAAAAAAAAAGGCGCATGTGAATTCATAGATGTTGACCTAGGTGCTGATATGCATGCTAGGGCACATACCAATGTATGCAATAGGTACATAATTGTCACAAATGAAAAAAGACATTACTACTATTCATAAGTGACACAATAAATGCTTTAAAAGCTACAAATACTGGACAATATCCTGTGAATCCATTAAAGGTTTCCTATATCCACAAGGAAGAACATATTTCAAACACAGGTTTATAGCTATCATGATAATAGGAAATCTATATTTCTAAATTACTTTTATTAATTTTCACGTTTATGCAGATTGTGCTTCCAGGGTAAATGGATATCAGCTGCCAATGCTGCAAATGGAGGTTGTCACTCCAATGCACAAGATGTGTTTGACATATGACTGCTTTTAGAATGCCTGCAATTTAAAGGAACACTCCAGGCAAAATCGATACAATGCAGGGCCTGAGGGGCTGTATCACTGGCCACATACATTAGCTGCTACTTCAAGAACAAACCTTATTAAATATATTTTAAAAAAAGAGTGTGCATATATCTAAAAATATTTCATATTACACAAATTCAAGAAACACAGGGATCCACTCATTAGAGGCGGTAAGGCCATTTAAATATGCAGTACTTTAACTGTAGTGTTGCACTTCGTATTCAAGTCAATGTTAAATTTGGCAACATCACTTTAATTTGGGTTGGAAAGAATACATTATTGGCTAAAATTGCCAACAAATCAACCTTAACCCCTTCAAGTCGCAGCTCTTTTTGGATTTGTGGTTTTGTTTTTTTAACACCTCGCCTTCTAAAAGCCATAATTTTTTACTTTTCCATCTACATAGAAATATGAGGGCTTTTTTTTTTTTGCGTGACATGATGTACTTTTTAATGGCACCACTGAGCATAACATATAAAGTACTAGAAAACCCCAAGAAATTCTATGTGGGTTGTAAGATAAAAAAAAAAACAATTGCGCTATTTTTGTGGGGGTTTAGTTTTAATGGAGTTCGCTCTTAAGTATAAATGATGTGTTAGCTGTATTCTTAAGGTCAATACGATTCTTCTAGTACCAAATTTGTAAAAGGCTTCATTTTGTTTTTGTACGTTAAACATGTAACATTTTTCTTTTTTTAGTTTAACACTTGAGTAGTTCTTTAACCCTAATCTTAAACTAGGTTCAGGATTAGAGTTTTTACTGGTTTTTAAGGGTTAATTTACCATTCTCAGGTGTCCATGGTCTCTCCTCCCTTAATTTCTGGTCCTAAGTCGCCTTGAACAATGTCACCTGAATGTTCCAGGCACAGCTTTACGTCTAATCAACGTCACTAACAACAGTGACAACGACCAAAAATGATACCACTCCAGGGCCGACGAGGTGAGGCCAATAAGAAGGCAGTACTTGGAGCAAAGAGGAACAACAGACACTGGACAATGATAAATGAATCCTGCAAATAACCTCTAAACCTAATCCTAAACCCAGTTTCGGTTTGGGGTTAGGGATTTTGTTAAGGATAGGGTTAGGGTTAGAGAAAAAAATTCAGGTTTGCAACATCCAGAGCTGATTTTTTTAAACACATATGGTTAAACCAGTTTTGAGCAGAACTGGGCCCTATTTGAGAACCTCTATAGTTGCTAAAACTAATGTTTACTATTGCAAAATCACAATAAGGAAAAAGATAGTGGTTTTTTGCTCTCACCAACCATTGCTGCCACCACAGTAGAACATCAAAAGATGCTTCTTAAATATAACTATGATATCTTTAATTCACAGAGAAACCTCATTAGGGCAAACCTAAAAATTTATATCCAGAAGTGCAGCCCTCTAGTTGTACTGAGTCTTCTTGGGGTAACTGTGAAACCTATAATTTTCTTTATTCTTACGGTAATTAGTCAATAACTAATGATTCATTTAACTGTTTAAGGTCCAAGTTCTGCATCTGAAAAAGACAGTCTTTATCCTCTTTGATCCTAGATGTGATATTTGTTTTTGTTTTTTTTAAAAACAGGTCATATTTCACTTAGCCTATATATTACATGGTTTCATAGTTAGTGCGGTTGAAAACAGACAGATGTCTATCAAGTTCAGCTAAGGGTGGGGAGATTATGTGAATAAAAAGAATGGGTATAGGTAATTGTAACACTTTATTTCCTCCTTTTTGATCCAAAAATATGGAATCCATAAGGCAAGATCCAATTAGATCTAGAAGTATCTAAATTCTGGTCCCATGTGGCAATCAGATTGGATGAAAACTCTGATCTAGAATCCTATATGTTAACATATTATTTTGTTGCAAGTAATTGGCTTAGCCATTTTTGAAGCCCTCAAATGTTCCTGCTGTGACCAGCTCCTGAGGCATTTTATTCCACAGATTCACACTGGAGACTGAACCTCGTTTTCTCTAGAAGGAATGAGTGTCTCCTTGTCTTTTGAGATGGGTTACATGAAGCAGCTATATGGGCATTGTTGAGGACTGTTTCTTCTTGATATACCCAAAGGGATGATGCATAATACAAGTTTTAAAAGATCAATGTAGATAGAAGTCATGTCTCGCACTAGGCATTGCATAGTGTTTTAGTTTGATTCTTCCTTGTCACAGAGGTAAAAATGGACATAAAAGGATTTGTTTCACAATGGACACCAATGGACCTATTGATTAAGGTGGGTCCATTGGGTTCCGGCTATGGTGTCCATTGTTTAAACGGAAATAATAGCACAGATTAGGGTGCTATTTATGGCTCATTCCAATCAGAACATGTGACGGAAGTTCGGAACTAAACCTCTGAGGCCTATGTGAATAAAACCTTAACTGTTAACTGAGGTGTTCCATCAATTATTTAGAGGCAGTAAGCAATGACCAGAGACCAATGCAAGTGAAGTGAGAGAGACCAATGCAAGTGAAGTGAGAGAGCCCCGATCTTGAAACATATAAAAGAAACTAGAGACTCGCTAGAGACATTTATGATGCAGGTAAAATCTATTAACCTGCCAAGCTTGAGCCCACTGTTGGACCAATGGACTTTCAGGAATGTTTTAAATGTTTAGAGTCTAATCAAAATTTAAATATTAAGGAATGTAAAAATTGTTAAATTTTGTCAACAGTTTATTTGTGAAATGTTGTGCCTCGGTGCTTCTAGACTATAAATAAACCTTTATATAGTATTATCCAACTCATTTAACATGGTTGGAGGGTTTCTTTCTAAACAAACCAGGATACTAGGGTGTCAAAACCATGAGCCACACTATAGATTTATCTATCATGGGTCCCATTCATGGTATCATCTCAGATACTAAGCACATTAAATTGATCTTAATACATACCCAGAGTCCTCATAGAAAAACTTGTAATAAAAGGAAACAGATAACATATTCCATTATTACATTAACACACCCGTCCTCTTGAAACAGTTTATCAAATTTTTAAAGGGCTGTTAAAATAAGAAAAAGTAGTCTTTTTTTTTTCTCCCAAAATCAGTGCCCCTCCTATGTCTGGAATTTCAGACATACCCACTCATTTTAATTGTGAATCCTGTAATGTGAATGCTAGAAAAGCTCTATTGCCAGATACATCTCATGAACACGAGCTGCGCTTTTCATAGGAAGAAAAAAATCTGTTCTTCTCTGAATATCCTAGACAACCCCTTTAAGTCTGCTGATGGTGCTGAAAATCACAGAATTGTGAAAGTTCTAAGCTGATTTACTGGAATTTCTTACCACATGATTAAACACTTGAGGTTGACCAGCTTTCACATTGATTTATCTCCAGTCATAAATATAAACTTCACTGTGGGCTGAGATCCTCATGTACAATGCTGAAGCCTTTCTCTTTTAAAGCTTTCCCTCTTCATAACAATTTGTAATCATTGTCTGTTATATAGTTATTTTATTTATATAGCATCATTATATTTCACAGCACTGTACAGAGATTGTCATCATTCACATTGGGGCTCACAATCGAACTTACAGATTACCCTATTTGTATGACTTTTGGAGTATGAGGGACACCGTAGTACCCAGAGAAAACCCACACAAACAAGAAGAGAACATACAATCTCCTTACTGGTATTATCCATGATGGGATTTGAATCTAGGTCTCTGGCGCTGTAAAGCAAGTGCTAACAATTGACCACTGTGCTACCCTATAATTCTACTAATATAGTGGAGCTGCAAATCGGTCACGGGCACCATACAAATATGCTAAATCACATTACCCCTTATTATTCCACTTTCACCTGTTAGACTTTTTCATATGATGAGGGTTTCCCCATAGATCAGAGTTTGGAAACCTGGATTCTGCTGCA
Organism: Phyllomedusa bahiana; assembly: GCA_025379985.1. NCBI lineage: Eukaryota > Metazoa > Chordata > Amphibia > Anura > Hylidae > Phyllomedusa > Phyllomedusa bahiana. Next base: position 14,250 of record JAODAL010007328.1, read on the forward strand.
AACTGCCATACGATTTGCACATAAATCAACTTAATTTAAGCTCCATGGCTCCAGCTCCAAAATCCTGACAGATTTTACAATGTGTTAACATGGCTTTAGTACTATTTTATGTTCATATTGCCTCACATGCCGACACTTGCCTGTTTAACCCCTTAATCCAGCACGGCCAAAATAATATGGCTTTTCCTTTTTTTCCTCCCCCTCTTTCAAGAGCCATAACTTTTTTTTTACATTTTTCTACCTACGTAGACATAGGAGGGCCTATATTTTGTGGGACTTTCTAACGGTATCATTGACCATACCTTAGAATACAGAGAAGCTGCAAAAAAATTGTAAGTGGGGCAAATGTGCGCCATGTTTTATGGCGTTCACTGTTCAGTATAAATGATGTGTTATCTGTATTAAACATACGATTCTGGCAATACCAAATATATAGGGTTTTTATTATTTTATAGTACCGTAAAGAAAATCCAAAAATCTATTCTTTCAATTTGCACCATAGTGCCATTTTCTGTAACCAATAACTTCTTTGTACTTCCACCTATGGACCTGAGGGAGGAAGCATTTTTTGCAGACTGGTGTACTTTTCATTGATACTATTTTGGGATTAATGCAGCCCTTTTTATCACTTTTATTTAAATTTTTAGGTGACGTAAAATGAGCAAAAAAATGCAATTTTGACGTCTGGAATTTTTGTCTTCTGCAGTGTTCAGCATACAGGATAAATGATGTTATATTTGAATAGATCAGAATTTTGCGGATGCGGTGATCCAAGTTATGTAACCCTTTAATTATAAAGAAATGGCGGTCCTGATTCATGATCCATGCATTTTTTTTTTTTTTTATACTTTAAAAATTTTTTTCTTTTTTTCTCACAGTTACATTGAGTCCCCTTAGTGTACTTGACCACTAAGGAGCTAGACTAGTCCAGCCCAATTTTCAATAAGGGGGAGGAGCGCGGACAGAATGTGAGGAAAAGGGAAAAAAAGGGAAACAAGCAGAGACAATAGCACAAAAAAACAATATGACAGGCTAACATAAAGGCGCGTATAGCAGGCTAAAAAAGAGGAGAAGGGCTTATATAGGAAAGGGGTGAAGTAGGGAGCTAGGATGGTGGGGGGACCTGTCAATCCAGGGAGTGATTAACCCCTAAAATGTGGGGATTTCGGGCCAAGGGTCGACCAGAAATCAATCAAGGTACGAGGCTACGGGGAAAAGTTTCAAAAAAAAGGGCGGCAAGGCCGCATTTTTAAACGCCGGGGGTTTTACCCGGGCGACCAGGGCCAAAGGCCGGAGTGACAGGGGTATACCAATTATCTGTAACTTTTTTTATAAATTTGGAAAAAATTTTTTGGTGTTTTTGAATGGGGCTTTTTTTATTTTTTATACTTTAAAACTTTTTTTCTTTTTTTCTCACAGTTACATTGAGTCCCCTTAGTGTACTTGACCACTAGGTGGCTAGATCGTCAGCAGACTCTATTGCATTGGATAAACAATCCAATAAGGTGAACAAAAATGTCAGTTGCAACAATTCCTGCCTGGGGCAAGAAGTGTTAGAATCGCAGTCATGGCAGTGATGCCATTTTAAATGATCAGCACCGCTGAGTTGCGGATCAGAGTGAGAAATGGTGCACAGCACTGTTTCTCATTCACTTAGATGTTATGGTAGCAATTGAACTTCCTGATTGTTGTGATTCAGGGCTTGGTAGCCACAGATGCTGCTGTGTCTTATTAGTCACTGTAAGAAAAGACCTATCCTGGGAGCATATTTGGAGTTAGAGTCCATTTAAGTAAGTCCTGGTAAGGAGGGGTATATCAGTTTCAGCCCTGTATAGTTGAATTCAGTCAGAACTTTATTAAAGGTGTGTTCCCACGAAGCAAAGTCTAGTGACATGGTTAGCTCTAGCTATGTACTAGCTGACTGTGCATAAGAATGAGGAGGGCAGTGTCCATTCACTTCTATGGGAGCTCCTGAACACAGCTGAGCGCAAACACTTGGCTGTAATGGGAATGGAGATAGCTGAGAGCCGACCATGCCACTAGACTTTGCTTCGTGGGAACACCCCTTTAAGTTCTGTTCTAGTTTGTAGTTAGTTGGAGCAACCAGATTTGCTGTTAGACCTAATACAACATGGAGACAAGCTTTCCCCAGTCCATCAGGATATGGCACAGAAACTTGCAGAATTATTACAGCAGAGTAATGAGATCTAGGCTAACATCCAATTCTGGATTTATATAGTCACCTAAGTTGGTGTGAGACTCATTGGTTACACAGACACAGTACAGCCTAGAGAGGTGGGGAAATTAATAAATTGTGATAAATGTGGGAATCTGTGTCCTACAGACTGAAATGCAACTGCCATTTATTGTATTGTTGCTTTGTCACGTGGCAGAGGAGTCTTAGGCTTCTTTATGCTCCAGGGCCCAGTAGTCATGGCTACCTCTACACTGCCTATAGCTACAACCCTGTGTGAGGCCTAACTAAAAGCTACCTAGCCCCAATACAAAATCTATAAAAGGGCCCCAAATACCATGTGGCATTTTATATTCTTAGTGTCTTCTTATGCAGCAGAAGAGCCTTTGGGCCTCCTTAGGGCTGGTTCACACGGCTTATTCAAGCCATAATTGTGGGACGGATTTCGCCCACAATTACGGCTTAAGTAAGGAGCAGGGCGTGGGCGGGGGCGCTGCCTGCCGGCCCCATGGACTTTCATTATCCACGGCGCGTATCCCGCCGGGATAATGTGTATGTCACTTTCTCCCCGCCACGGCGGATTCACCGAGCGAGAAGGAGAGACGGAATCCACAGTTCTCTATGAGAACTGTGGATTACCGTATTGGCTGGGACGGGTTCCAGCCATACTGCAGTGCAGTACGCCGCGCAATACGGCTGGAATCCGTGCCCAAAATAAGCAGTGTGAACGGCCCTTTATGCTCCAGGGCCAGGTAGCTACTGCTGCCTCTGCACCCGCTATAGCTAGGCTCCTATGTGTCTCCATTGTATGGAGAAAAAAAACATATGCATATTTCAAGTCAACTGAACCACAAGCTAACGTCTGTTAAACTACCATCGTATCAGCAGGAGGAAAGTAAAGGGCTAAAATAATTTGTCTCTATTAAGCCATGTATTAAAATAGATGGAATGTGCAGCCATCAGGAGAATGAAGCTATTGAATAGCATAGAGATCTAGTTTGTTTAATTCTGAACTAGAAATTGAATTGGCAGGTATTTAGTTCTTAAATAGGTCCATGCAGGTATGTTTATCTGGTTATCTATAGACAAGAATAATGTAATGAATAGTTCCACGATTTACAGCATTGCTCACTTTTAAAGCACAGAATTGAATACATAGGATGGTTTCATTGAATGGAGATGCTGTTTAAAATGATTTCAATTCCCATTTAGGAGGCATGCTGTTGAATGACTGCAGATCAAGCATCTCTAAATGTAAAAATGAATAGTACATAAAGTGCAAGGTTCAGCTATTAACATTACACCGAAATGATGCTGCCCGTAAAACAAACCCATTAATGGACACATGGGGCCTTTTATGAAATCTGCTGTTTAAATAAAACTTCTGTTGCTAAGCCAATCTGTAATAAAATCATCTAGAGGTAGTTGGGGCCTAGTCAAACTGATGGAGTCGTGCAGCTAATACGTTTAATGACTGTTATAGGTGAGGTCGTGTAGATAATAGAGAGAAAGGTTAATTACATAGCTTTTAGCCCGCTTTCAATAGATTAGATTTAAAGATTGAGTGAATGTAAAAGTACTAGCACAAAATTGTCTAATGGTTCATTTAGTGTGCAAATGTATAAAATACAATTGAGCAATTACATTGTTCTTCTTTGTTGCAACTTACTATTAGGGTTGGATGACGATGTAATACGGCTCCCATGGAGGTGTGTGTCTCTGATAAAATGCATCATACACAGGTACAGCAGACAATATTTCCTTGGGTGCAATGATGTAGAGGAATGGATCTGCATGGGCAGAGGTAAAATGTGAACAGAATTCTATGGGAATTTTGTAATGGATAGTGTTGCTCAAAGCTGTACCTGTTTGCTTTTACTCAAGTTTGAATGTGGGTTTGGAACGCCACAAAACTCAAATGTTTTCTCTTTTGACCTTAATCTTAAAGGGGTTTTCTCACTACAAAGATTGGCCTTGAACATAAAAGGACTGTTAAATAAAGACTTTATCTAAATACAATGGTCAATACATTTTACTTCAGCTATGAGATAAGAGACATTTTATCAGCTCTCTGAATACACACAGGTTTCTATGGTTACCTGTAAACCAGTTATCTGACTAGTTGACAGAGCAGAAAGCAGGGAGTGTTGTCACCCACTGAGACTGAGCTCTGAGTAAACTAATTAGATTTAACAAGATTAGTTGCAGTAAACAAAAGGTACATGTACTGTGAGGACTGAAAAACGTGACTTTATCTGTAATCTTGTTAGACTTAAAAGGGTTGTCTCACTACAAGGATTGCTTTTTATGTTAAATATCTTACAAAAACAAGTCACTTTGTAATATATGTCCATTAACAGTGTCCTACCTATTCCTAGATATCCCCTCTTGGATGGGCTGCATCAGCTCCTCAGGTCGCTATAGCTACAGACCTGTTTGATTTCTCATGATAGGCTGCCAGCACTGGTTGCTATAGCTACAGACCTGGCTTCTACTGCAGCCTAATAGAAGCCAATTACCACGCCCCTGAATTCAAAATGAAACCAAGAGAACAGGAATGAAGTAAGATGAATCAATGTAGTGAGACAACTCCTTTAATGATCTCCTTCACTGTTAGAGTAATGGCTTGAAGTTAATATATGCTAACCAATGCTTTAGAACCACCCACAGGCTGAAGAGACAGAGTGAGTGCTAAATTGCCTGTGAGTCAATGAAACAGGGTGCTGAAAAAAAACCTTTTAATCCTAATCCTAGCTGTAACCCTAAATCAAAGTTAGTTTTACTAGTTTGTAAGAGTTAACTTAGCACTGTAATGTGATTCCAGTCCATTCTAGCATCTCTTCTGGGATGACATCACATTAAGGAAGTGACTTTAGACCAAGACTGCTAGTGTACCCAAAGTGTTGTGGAAAAGTAAGTTAACTCTTAAAAAGCAGTAAAGAAAAACAACCCCAACTTTAGGTTATATAGTCGTTGTGGTTATAGTCAAAAGGCATTCTGACCAACCAAAACAAAATCATTCAGATGCATGTCAAATTTTATTTTAACTGAAATCCTATGCATAACACTACTCTTGAGTCCATACAAGAAAAATACTTAATGCCGTTTTGAAGTTGTAATTTTAACACAGCAATTGGATCTGAAATTATAATTGTTTTTATCCCGTTTGTTTTCCTTTGCACTTTTAACCTATTTGTGTAATGCAATGTAATGTAATACTGAAAACTGCATTAGAAAAAGAAGATGGCAGCATGCTATCACAGATGGTACTGTACATGAAAGGTTTCACCATAAACCTTTTTTTTTAGTTTTGATTGGTATTAGTGGTGCAGTACAATTAACTGTATTCATTCTTTGGGTATGTTCACACGGGTTAATTTCGGCGTGCATTTCACCATGTATTTGCGCTCTAATATGGGTGAGATGTGCGCTGAAATTACGGTAATCCATAGTTCTCATAGAGACCTAAGGATTACGCCTCCTCTCCCCGCTCAAACAATATGATCGTATTGTACGCGCAGGGAGATAAGTGACATGTAAATTACTTGCGGCGAATACGTGCCGCGAGTAATGAATGTCAATGGGGCCGGTGGGCTGCCGGCCACCCCGCTCCATGGGGTTATACACGTATTAGCGCGAGGTCCCGAAAGATACGATGTATTGAGGCGCATACTGTATTTATGCGCAGCAGTACATCATGTGAACATACCCTTTGACTGCAAGGTCCTAAAGGAAAAGCTTCACCTGAAGTGAATGATTTATGTCTAATTAGACAAATTTCATACAACAATTATTGAATATCACTGACTGCCCAAAGTAGTGTCAAGTTGGCCAATTTCCAGTTACGATAGATCCTTTGGAAGGTCCAGGCGCTAAAAAATAATAGGTCCCTAAATGTCAGCACAAGATAATCCCAGTTGGAGCTGGAGTTGGTATGGAGCAAATTACTTGTCTTGAGCCCCTCTATTCACAGTCCTTACAACTTTTCAGTTTTTAAGCTCATATAACCAGTGATCCATAAGGACAAGGCAGTGGGAGAAGGAAACTTTTTTTTGCCTTGCACTGTTGAGTATTATATACGAGGGGTCATGTACATTCCAAAACTCTGGGGACAGTGATCCATTCAGCCTCCATATACCACCACACTAGCTCTGCTGGACTCCATGTATGCATACCGTGTTTCTCCGAAAATAAGACACCCCCGAAGATAAGACATAGTGAGATTTTTTTTTCAAACTTCCCAATATAAGGCATCTCCTGAAAATAAGACATAGCAGAAGTCCTTGCTGCAGCTCCCTATACACAGGGCAGTCCCTAAGGGTGGGCAGTGAGAAAGGTGGGGGGATGGGTGTTCCCAAGCCCCCTCCATCCCGAGAAACAGCCCTGGGACATATTGTCTTAGCGGAGGGGTGAAGGACCTGTGCAGGGAGGTCATGTGACTGTGATGTCACCACAGGTACCGAACATCCCAGGAGAGGAGACCGTGTACAAGTAAGAGAGGGATGGAGCAATGACAGAGCAATGACACTGACGCACACACATCTCACAGGATGGCTGATGGGGCATGCTGGAACTTCTAGTTCTACAGGTCCCAGCATGTCACATTTGCCATCCTTTGAGATAAGTCACTGCAGCTGCCATAAAATATACTTTACATACATATATCCTATGGTTTGTGACTCTAAACTTTAAGCTATATATATATACACACATGCACACACACACACACTAGTGTAGCATGCTATAATTTATTCATTGAAAAATAAGACATCCCCTGAAAATAAGACATAGTGCACCTTAGGAGCAAAAATTAATATAAGACACTGTCTTATTTTCAGGGAAACAGGGTAGATACTGTCTTCTAGAAGCCATTCTTCAAGAATACCTTTTTACATATGGTAACTAATGGAACATGACACAAATTTTTTTTGTGAAATTCATGTGGAAAATATTAAGAATTACATCTAGGGATTCACTCCCTCTATGGCAGCTCTAGTACTAATAGTATAGCCAACCCTAATATACTGTAAACAGTTTCTTTGTATTATAAGTGAAGATAGCTATTGATGAGACAAGCCTCAAACAACATATAAAAGAGGAAGTAAATCCACAACAGTTAGGCTCACAGTTGAAAATTAGCTCTTATTTTGTAGATCATAAGCCAATACTTCAAGCTCTGAGTGTTTCTGGTTTCCCGTATATACCTGACTTATGTTTAACAAATGACTTAGTTAGTCATTCATTCATTTTGTGTTAATAAGTTCTGGTCGATAAAATTTACCAGGTTTCTCTTTGATCATCAATAAAAAAAATTCTGAAGTAAAAACTTAGAAGCCATAATCTCCCACACAGTTATAAATGATTAACAGAATCAATCTATTATAACATTAGGATAGTAATGTGTTGGTGCTTGTGGAGCAAGAGTCACACTGAGGACTCATACACATGGCCGTTATACAGCTCTCTACATTCTCTGAAGTATCTGGAGCAATGTTACTGTATTGATTGAAGCTCATGGAAGCACAGTGTACTTCTGTCTGACTCTAGTTATGGATTTTCTTGTAGGATTTATATGGAATCTAACATAAAAATGTGTCTACTCCATGAGATGCCGTAATACCACACTATACAGAGGCACCATATTGTAACACATAAATCTATATGAACTGTGCATAAACTATGTGCAAAGGAGTAGATAACAAATTGATGACCTCATAAGTAAGTGACAACACGTTTGAATGCGCCAAAGTTTAATGCAAAACTGCCATATAAATCCATACCATGGACAAGGTTTAGTGCTTTACACTGTATGCGCCAATGTCTGCGATATCACACTATCGACATTCCTCTCTCCTGTTTTAAGTTGACTCAATTGAACAATTGGAAAAACACATAAAAAGATTTTTTTTAAATACAAAAGCCAAAAGAAAAGTAAAATACAAAGTCTATAAACCACTGCACATACATGACATTCATTTTAAATGTCCTTGATTGTACCAAGTTCACATTTTAAGCATAGAAATCAGTTCTTCTTACAAAGACATTTTATTGAAAGCAATGCAGTGCAATGAAGTAAAATAAGTTATTTTTATTGTATATACCAGCTGGGCCTAGAGAAAGTGTGTGGTGGGGGGGAGGGGTAGACATCGAGGGTGAGGAGCAGCAGGTTATAAGGTTATAAAAAAGCTTGGCTTACAGTGTTCTGTATGGGCCATCACTAAAAAAAAATGCACCATGCACCATCATCTGGGAGGGGGTTATCTTTGAATAGTCTGAATCGACTGGTGGGATGAAATCATCTAGGTGAATGGACCAGTAGCAAATGAGGTTCAAACCCAGGAAGGCTGCTGTTAGATTCTGTTGAGGGCTGAGGAGAAACCATGTCCTAGTGGGATAATAAATAGCTGTAGTGAAGTCTGATTGCCATGCAGGCATGAGATGTGTCCTGGATGCTTAGGGAGACATGTATGATCGAGTTATTCACCCTTTTCTGGTGCAAAATGCGTGTAAGTGAGCCGGCTGCGATGTCTAATGCGCCAAATGAATGTGTTAGGCCCATTGTTCATAAGACTCAACACTTTTTAATGCGCCTAACATGAGGGGCCGTTCTGAGAGCGTTATGGAGGCGTGTCACACCACACTCGTAATATTAGACACATATGTGTGGTTCGGCAAAACTAGACAAATTACTGCTTGGACAGGCAGAACTATCTCAATGTGGTCTGCCGGAGCCTGAGGAGTCGGAGTGGAGCTAGATTTGCTGTAAGGGGCAAAAATGTCCAATATATCTCAACTTACACCAGTACTATAATAAAAAGTGATACATAATAATTATCAAACTATATAAAATGAAAATATTTAAATTTAATAAAAAATGTGATCATAAAAAATTAATATAAAAATATCTCCTATAAAATGCATTTAAATTTAATAGAATCTAAAACTAATTTTACATTAAATAACCCACTGATGATGTTCAGATTTTTTAATTTTTACTACATTAAATTTGAAATTCATTTTGCCGCACTCACCCTTTATTCTACATACAGCAAGAGCCAGCACAGAACAGGTCTGGCTGGGACTTGTGGTCCACCAAGCAGGATCAGTACCATAGTTTCTATTCACTGACATGTTATTCTAATGACTTTTAATTCCAGCCTATCTATAGCCTTTATACATGTTTTGTAAAACAAAAAGAAGAAAAAAAGGGCGCTCCTAGTGTAGATCTAGATGTATGGACCTGATGAAACGCTATCCAGCGAGAAACGCGTAGTCCTGTTTTAATGTCCTAATAAACTGTATCTATACTTTACCAGTCTAGCGCCATCATTCCCTCTTTTTTTCCCTTTATCACACTATAATTTAGTTGTGATTTTTAATATATCACTTTATACATGTTTGGCGCATTACTAATGCGCCAAAGTTCCGTAATGCGACAAACACATAGGCGCGGCGCGATGAACTTTAGACTCCATTTATAATTGCACAAAAAACACTTTCAGACATTCAGGCGCATTATACACTGAAAAATAGATGTGAAAATGCACTTCAATGCACCTAGTTCCATACATGTCTCCCTTAGTCTTAAAAGAAGGTGGGCTGAGTGGTGCTAACTGTGGGAGGACTAGCAAAGCGGAAACCCTTGATGGTCTGAGCCAAGGTGGAAAGGTTGCCTTTAAGTCTTGAAGCATCAGAGAACTTTGATTAGCCCTGAAGAAAGGCTAATTGGTCTAGATAAGATATACAGACCACAACAACACAAATAAAATGTAATGTTTTATTTTTAACATTAAAAAAGTACAAATAATAATAATTTAACCATAATGATGTTAAAAAAATCCATCATCCAATACAGAAAACATGATTACACTGGACAATTACCAAAGATAACATGATGTCATGTATACCCCTGGGATGGCACATTCCCACTTGATTACCTTAGCATCTATACTCTGGGTTAAGTATATACTATGTTATTGTCACAGTGCACCCCGTGGCCCCTATCATGGACCGCGGTGGTGTCCGTGCCTCTACTGCTGCACCCGTCCGGTCCTATGCGCTATACTCACCTGTCCGGGATCCTGCTCTCATCTGTCTTCTCTTGCTGCCTGTGCACGCATCTGCGCCCCTTAGTGTGTGTGCAGTGGCCTTCTGCTATTTAAAGAGACAGTGTCTCAATTACCCAGCCTACGACCTGTGACCTGCCTTGTTTAAAGGAACCTCCTGCCCTTGCTCCAGCATTGTTGTTCTTCCTAAATAGAGCTTGACCCCCGAGGCTGCTGTATTGCTGCTGCTTTCAGTGAGTTCCTATGTTAACTCTGTGGTAACCCTGCGATTACCAAGTACTATTCGAGTTGTTCCTGCCGCTGCACCAGCCTGTTATATCTGCTGTCATCTGTTGCTATACCAAGTCCGTCACCTGCCTGGGACCTGCTACTCATTTATGACTATACCCGGCTGTGAACCGCTACCTATATCTGGTGTCCTGCACCTCAGCTGTTACTGTTGGTCTCCACCTATACCACCTGACCCGCGGTGATCACTGAGGATCCACCAACTACCCAGCATCTGTCCCTCCAAATGCTGGCTACTCTTGATTCTTTGTATGCAACCTGCTTTTGAATTAGCAACTCATTATCACCAGTGTTTTGTTGCTTTGTGAGCCAGGAAGTGATAGATATAGAGGTTCCTGATCACTCTAGCAATGTGCTACAAGTAAGGAGACGCATGTTTCTGAAGTGTGTCAGCATTTTTACTTTGTGGACTTTTTTGTCTTATCTGAGCTGGATGTTACTCTTTAACTGAACATAATAAATTTGAATATAGTTACATGTGTTCCTGTGGAGGTGAAGCTGGTCATCATTCCACTTGAATTTCATAGTCTCTGCTGACACCTGTCCGATCATTACAGTTATCCATTGTTTAATAGTTAAAAGTGTAATATTATATTTGTGTTGAAGTTGTTTTGGTATTATCCTTTTCTTGTGTATCAAACCATATGATTACTACACATAGTCCTGGGCTTGTAGATAGGTGCTTCTCAGTTGCGAGATACAGCATTTTGGACAGTAACAGGCTGTTTAAAGGACAAACTCTTAAAAGGGTTTTCTCACTCCACAGATTAGATGGCTGATTTAGACATTCATGGCTGTGTGTTGAGTTATTTTGAGGGCACACCAAATTTTTACTGTTAGGGTATGTTCACACGGCTTATTTCACCACATATTTCGGTGCACATTTCGCAGCGTATTGCGAGTTATACGCAGCAAAATACGCACCGCAATTACAGTAATTCATAGCTCTCATAGAGAGCTTACATGGATTACACGGCGTCTCCCTGTGCATACAATAGAATCGTATTGTACGCACGGGGGGAGAATTGACATGTGAATTGTTAGCGGTGATTACGCGCCGCTAACAACGCATGTCTATGGGGCCAACGCCCGGCTGGCCCCCCTGTGCTTTGCTTTCCAAACACCCGGTGTAATAAGCCTTGTAAACATACCCTTATACAAGCTGTACACTGACTACTTTACATTGCATCAAAGTGTCATATTTTCTGTGTTGTCCCATGAAAAGATATAATATAATAATTACAGAAATGTAAGAGGTATCTCACACTTTTAGGAGATACTGTAAATATAATATGTAAGTAAATATTATACATCTTAGCTTCAGTTTCTAAATTCCAGGAGAGCGATAGGTTTTAAGAATGTGCAAATGTTGACCCCTAGTGGTCATATCACAGAATTATTATTCTCAGGACATCTAAAAAGAACTCCATGCATCAAAGCAAATGGCAACTTTTTGTATCTTTTTATTTATCATGGAATTCTTTTTTCTCCATATGGTTTCTGTGTTGTTTCAGATGGTTTCTTATTTTGTAAATCTTATAGAGTGAAAAGTTTATTTTTTATATTTTGGTTTCAAATATTGCTCCTAGGATGTGGATTTTCTCAATATTCACCTTAAATTAAATCTTTTCCTTTACTTGTGTATAACAATGCCAATTATGTGTACAGTAAATAACATACATACAATACATATAGTATATAATACTCATCTGCTTTCATTAGCTTGATGCATCTATGTACTTATTTTTTTATTACAGGAACAAGAGCAGACAGAGTTGGGTAAAACTAATGAACGTTGACGGCCAGATATAACTTTTACATGTTTAGTGTAACAGTCTGTAAATATTTATGTATTAGTGATACATCCAGGTTCCAATAGGTGTTTATGTTTTCCAATTCTGTTTTGTTGTAAAGTTTTTTTTCTGTAAATTTTGCAGTCATTTATTTTTATTTGTTTTAGAAATCTGTTACTGTTTTGCCATTTTTAACTATATTTTTATATTTTAATACACTGATTTTTATTTTCAGCAGTGAGGATCGGTATAGAAGGAAACACATAAAGCAGGCGCATGTTACTATATACAAATCTCTGATGTTATAGGGGTAACATCACATCACTCTTGACACATTTTGGGCGACATGTATGAACTGGGCTGCAGCAGAAGTCTGGCCTCTTTTCAGCCCGACATCTAGTGCAGTCTTGTTGGCTATATTTTTAAATCCCCTGCACACCAATATCAAGCACATTACAGAGCAACCACAGCACTTTGTAATGCTCCTGATTCCGGGGGGCGGTGGGGCGCACTAGAACCGTACGAAGCTATAGATTTATAGCTTCAGTACGGCAATTCCGGATGCATTACTGCTGGAACAGGTAGAGCACTTTCAAAGTGGTTTACCTGAGTCAGAATTTTCGTTTTAGCGCTAGAATGCGCCTGATTTATGTTCCGTAGTAGTGCGGTTTCACAAAAATTGGCGTCTAAATGCCAAAAATCATACATGTCACCCTTTGTCTTCTCAGCGTGCCTTCTAGCAGTCTGCAACCAAAATAAACCATCAGTGATTTCACAGGTTACCATGGCAAGTACTCAAATACACAGGCAACTGATTTCTTCATGTAAATCACCAATAGAATTCTGCAACAACAAAAAATATTCCTGTTGTAAAAAAAAATATAATACATGTTATACTTTTTGATTACTGTATACCCTTATAGGAATAGTGTCGTTTATTACGCTATTCCTTACTGCAAATAAAGGTGTAATGATGTATACTTGCCCGACAAAGGCCAAAAGGTCACACTTCTCTTCCATTGGGTAAGTGCAACCCTTGGATATGTAAAGGAGGACAAATTATATGTATGATATCTTGTATTGCATTGTATGAGAAAGGTATAGAGCGTTATAAGATGTCCCTTCTGTATTGAAGGAGTTGACAGTTTAGAGAGAGCGACAGTTGGGACTGTTAGGGCGATCAGGAGGCCAGAAGGGGGCGGAGCTGGAGGCCAGGCAGAGTTGGAGGATAGAGCCAGTCAGCTCTATAGTCATTCAGGAGTCAGAGCTATGCTCAGTGTATATAGTCCTAGTTGAAAGCAACTATCAAAAGGGGACCCCTGCCTGTTAAGGCGCCAATAGACAGGGCAGCCTGAGGCAGAAGAGAACAGTCGACTTGCTGATATACCTGATGGAACTGAAATCTAGCTTATGCGAGTGCAACCCACTCTTAATCATAGCATATTCATCGCTATGGCTGCAGACCTGGTGTCCTCAGCAGCTCGTCACTGCAGGCCAGTGGTAGCCAGCAGAAGCCAGTTAAAACCCATGAATTCAAAAATGAAACCGAGAAAACAAAACTGAAGTAAGGTGAACTGATGTAGTGAGACAACCCCTTTAACTTTAGGGGTATGACATGCATTTTGAATAATTTCATGAGGCATGAAAGTGCAGTGCAGATTATATATTTCAGGGGGTGCAGTGTGAAGTGTAATACTCTTCAAAAGGAAGAGTGTATGTTATATTACAGGAGCACGCTGCAGATTATTATTTATTTTAGGGTTACTGCATGTGCAGTGTAATATTCAGGAGATAAAAGGGATTCAAGCTGAGGAGCTTATCTAAGTAAATAGAGGCAAACTCTGTAGAGGTAAAAAGTAAAAGAAGCCTGTATCAGACAGAGAAGACTTCAGAAGTCTCTTGCGAGTCTCTGACTGTTATTGAGTATTTTACCTCTGACTGAGTTTCACCAATACTGTGTTCACTTTTAAGGTCTGCAGAATTGTAGTCTGCAAAATAACTGTCAGTGTATCCTATTGTTAGGTCATGCGGGAGTTGTAGCTTTTCACAGTAAAAACGTCTGTAACATCCATTAACTTGACTTAGCAAACGGCATATTTGGTTTTTAAAGAAGGAATAATTTTCCCTGGCTAAGTACACCACAGACATCTACCATGCCAAGTAAACCATATGTCACTATTTGATGTAGGTCTATTTAGCCTCGATTAAAGGAAGCAGTGCCCCGATCCCTAACTGCCTCCACACACTAACTACAAAGGTTTAGAAGAATAGTACCAGCAATAAAACACTATGTTACAAGCAGCAGCTGGCCGCAATAAATAGAAGTTGTCCATGGAGAGCAGGGGAAGGTGCACTTCTCCACAAGGGCCATTACTAATGCCTCTTCCTTTTGATCTCGCCAAAATTTCCAGTATATGATGGCTACAATCTATACATGCAGACAACTGGCAGCTGTCATTATATTATATATACAGTTTTGAACTGAAGTACCTTGGGCCTAACATGAGAAATTATTCTGAGGGCCCACCATTGGAAATTAGTCTAAGAGCCCACCTATCTGTACTTATAAGTATTTATTGTAAATTGATATTTATATGCATATCTGGTAAGTGGTTGTAAGACAGCTCCAAATGAGGTTGTCATCTGCTAGACCTTTGAGACCCTGTAATAGTAGCTATTCATCACTGTGACAGAGCCTTGGCCCCCCAGAGGATCCCCAGTCCAGCCATGTATACATATCGTAATTAAGCAAAGCCTTTCTAGTCATGAAAAAGGATGCATAAATTGGCTAGAAAAAAAAAATATGACATTTTGAACAGTGCAAGGAAAATGAGCCTGGGTCAAATGTTTGCTTAATTGCTTTATATAGAAGTATTGTGCATGATCGATCATGTTCCACAGGGCACCAGGAAGCCATTGACTAGAGCATTAAATGATGGTCCCAGTTGTGAGGGAGAAGGGCTGTCTTACCTGGACTACATGCCATGTAGATGGGCTTGTAAAATGGCCTGTGAGTCAATTTCTCATTCCACCTTAAAAAGGGGGAAGGTGGAAAAAAATTAGCCTCTGGGGTCAAATGATTAATTCTGGTTCACTGAATTTTTTTTATATAAATATTGGGCCACATGTATGAAACTGTTTAGGTCTAAAACTCATTATTTTGCCCATAGTAACCTATGGGCAAAAAAGTGAGTTTTAGACCTAAACAGGTTCATACATGTGGCCCATTGTGTGTGGTGTATCATATTGCAGTCATTGATCCCAGTGAGGGCTTATCTAGTGGGTAATCCTAATGAGTCCTTCCGGCAGCTATGACAATTGGCATGGACATGGATATGTTAATTAGGACAAGTGGGAGAAAGGTAATCTCAAGCCAGACTATATATTACCAGGGACTCTGAGCACATGGGATAGTTGAGCACATGGGATAGAACAATGAGAATAATTATGTATCAAACAAATCTTGGCCACAATCCATGTTTTCAAGAATTCCCTTATGAAATTATGGCCCAGGAATCTAGCCACATCTCCTGTCTCTGTCATGAGAATTTTCGGCTTTAGGGAACCACAGAAATAGAACTTGAACCTAATAATGAATATGACACATCCAAATAGGGTATGCTTGGGTTGGTAAAGTCATGTTTGGGCACTTGGTGGTCATGATACAGGGCTTGGAGACTACGAGTTATGACAGAAGCTGGAAATTATTATTTGCTTGGGGCCACATGTATGAAAACTATCTAGGTTTAAGACTGTCTTTGTTGCCCATAGCAACCAATCAGCGTGATCCCTTCATTTCATATGGTGCTCTGGAAAAATGGAGTGCTCTGATTGGTTGCTATGGGCAACAAAGGAAGTCTTAGACCTATACAGTTTTCCTACATGTGGCCATTAGTGTCCCGAGGGTGTAATTAGCCATCCCCTCTGTGAAGCAAGCAGGAGGAGGGGCTAGGAGGGTTTTGGAGTTTCCATAAAACACCTAGTGGGTCACAAACTATGGTCAGATCCAGGAGTTACAACTAAGCATAGGTCTGTCCATGTTTCTTTAGTTGCACTCCTCAGCCAGATTTTTAGCCAATCTAATTGGAAAAAGATTGGTGTTTAGTTATTTTACCTTATGTTTATGTACTGTTCTGCACGTTTATCTGCAGTTGAAAACAGAAGTTTACATACACTATATAAAAAGACAGATCTGCATTTTTTTCTCACCATCTGACATGAAATCAGAATAAAACTTACCAATTTTAGGTCGATTAGGATTATCAAAATTATTTATATTTGCCAAATGCCATAATAATGAGGGACAGAGAGAATTTTTAAGGAATTTTTATTACTTTGAAAAGTCAAAAGTTTACATACATTTCATTAGTCATTGGTAACATTGCCCTTAATCTGTCTCACTTGGGTCAAACATTTTGGATATCCTTACACAAGCTTCTCACAATAGTTAGTAGGAATTTTGGCACATTTCTCCTGACATAACTGGTGTAACTGAGCCATGTTTGTAGGTTTCCTTGCTCGCACCTGCCTTTTTAGCTTTACCCATACATTTTCGATAGGATTGAGATTAGGGCTTTGTGATGGCCACTGCAAAACATTGACTTGGTTATCCTTAAGCCAGTTTGTAACCAGTTTGATGTATGCTTCAGGTCATTGTCGATTTGGAAGACCCAGTTCAAAGCTATAACTTCCTGGCTGATGTCTTGAGATGTTGCTTCAGTATTGCCACATAATCTTCTTTCCTCATGAGGCCATCTATGCTGTGAAGTGCACCAGTCCCTCCTGCAGCAAAACAACCCCACAACATGATGCTGCCACCCATGTGTATTTCACAGTTGAGATGGTGTTCTTATGCCTTTATCCTTCAAATGTAATGATAGTCATTATGGCCAAACAGTTCAATTTTAGTTTCGTCAGATCACTGGACAGCTCTCCAAAAATGAATGTCTGTTCCTGTGTGCATTTGCGAACATTAGCAGAGGTTCAGTTCATGAAGAAACAAGTCAACAAATAAAGGCAATGAAAGGCAGCCTGGAAATATCACAGGCAAAAGCCTGGGGATTTCATCAAGTTTAAATGGAGTGTCCAGACACTGCCCCCGTAGCTGATTGGAGCAGTCTCCGGGCCCTCCTATTGGGTCGTGTGACTCGCCCTCTATCCAGAGTAGCTGGAGACCTGTCAATCAAAGAATCTCCAGCAGACCGTCACTCTGGGTGTGGACCCAAAGCAGGAGATACAGTTGCAGAACATTGATCCCTAGGTGCTGGAAGCTGAGCAGGTAATCGCATACTGACAATTAATCGGGATTTTACATGTTACTTTTGTAGTAATGGCTTCTTTCTCACATTTCCTTTCAGGCCATGTTGATACAGTACTTGTTTCACTGTGGATAATGACACAATCTTACCAGCTTCCGCCAGCATCTTCACAAGGTCTTTTGCTTTTGTTCTTGGGTTGATATGCACATGGACTAAAGTACGTTCATCTTTGAGACACAGAACCTGTCTCCTTCCTAAATGGTATGATGGCTGGATAGTCCCAATTTGTTTGTACTTGCATATAATTGTTTGTACAGATGAACGAGGCACCTTCAGGTATCTGGAAATTGCACCCAATGATGATCCAGACTTCTGCAAGTCCACAATTCTCTTCCTGATATCTTGGCTGATTTCTTTAGACTTTCCCATGATACATCCACAGCTGTGTCTCTAATTAACTCAGATGTTGCCAGTAAATCTATCAGAAGCTTCCATAAACATGACATCATCATTATGGGCTGTCCTAAATTGTATAGGACGATATTAGTGCATGTAAACATTTTAGCTTTGCAGAGTGATAAAAATGTCTTAAAAATATTCTCTCATTATTCTGGCATTTGGCAAATATAAATAATTTTGATAATTCTAATTGACCTCAAACAAGTAATGTTTATTCTGATTTCATGTCAGACAGTGAGAAAAACATGTATTTTTTTTATTTTTATATAGTGTATGTAAAATTCTGGTTTCAACTGTATGTCTGTTGTTTTTTACTTTTTGTAACTAAGCACTGTACCTTTATATTAAAGCCCAAAACTTTAAGAGTCTTGCCTTGTTGTCTTAATGAATCCTGTATTTCTTCAAAAAAAGTTACTTGACTGCTGGTGCACGTGACCAGTAGCGTAGATTTCTTTCTTTAAGCTGGTGACAGTGTGTGTTGTTGGGGCTGTGGACTGTGTGGGGGTAAATGCAGTGTAGGCTGAGTGAGAGTGTTAGCTGTTGTTGCTTGGTGCATCCCTGGTCACCCAAAAAGTTAAGCAGAAGGAGGTGGGGCCCTCTCCTGGCGCATCATTGAGGTTGACAGTGGGATTTAATTATCTGCCCTCCTTATTGTGTGCCTATGTGCCCTTGTCATTCTATCCCTTTATCCACCCTGTCCCTGACAAGCAGCATAACTGGAAGATCAATTGAGAAAATTAAAAGTCTAGATCCAGTTAATGGGTGATTATGGTTAAGATGATACTATTAAGTATGTATCATTAAAGTGCTCATATATTTTTATTTTATTTTTTACTATCTGTGTATCCCAATAGCAACTTACTTTTTTCGATTTGTCCTTTGATTTTTTTTCTTTTATTTGTTACTGTTATCAGGCCATGCATGTGTATTAGTTCCTATCGTGACTCCACCCAAAAATTTTATTTAACCTAATTTACAAATATGTTTGTTGTTTAAACTGTGCAAATTTATTTTTCAATAACTTGGAAACAAGAAATACTAAATACATGATATACCTAAGTCATTGCTAGGCATAGTAAGGATAAAAGAAGCAAAACTAAAATAAAATTTAAATATATTATAAAGTAAAAATTACCCGTTAAATATCTTAAATCATACATGTCAAAATTACCGTATATACTCGAGTATACGTCAACCCGAATATAAGCCGAAGCACCTAATTATGCCACAAAAAACTGAGAAAGCTTATTGACTCGAGTATAAGCCCTAGGGTGGACAATGCAGCGGCTACTGGTAAATTTCAAGAATAAAAATGGATACCAATAAAATTACATAGGCAGATATTGGCAGTTTAATGTCCCCCATAGGCAGGTATAGGCTGCTTAATGTCCCTCATAGGCAGTTATAGGAAGATACATGTCCCCCATAGGCAGGTATAGGCAGTTATATGTCCCCTATAGAAAGGTATATGTCCCCCATAAGCAGGTATATGCAGGTATATGCAGGTATATGTTCCCCATAGGCAGGTAGAGGGAGGTATTTGCCCCCCATAGCAAGGAATAGGCAGGTAGAGGAAGGTATATGTCCCCTATAGATGGGTATAGGGAGGTAGAGGCAAGTATAGGCAGGTATATGTCCCCCATAGGCAGGTATAGGCAGGTATATGTCCCCAATAAATGTCAAAATTATCGTATATACTCGAGTATATGTCTACCCGAATATAAGCCGGAGCACCTAATTTTACCACAAAAAACTGGGAAAACTTATTGACTCGAGTATAAGCCGAGGGTGAAAAATGCAGCGGCTACTGGTAAATTTCAAAAATAAAAATAGATACCAAAAAAATTGCATAGGTATTGGCAGTTTAATGTCCCCCATAGGCAGTTATAGGCAGATATATGTCCCCCATAGGCAGGTATAGGCAGGTATATATCCCCTATAGGAAGGTATATGTCCACTATAAGCAGGTATAGGCAGGTATATGTCCCCCATAGGCAGCTATATGTCTCATATAGGCAGGTATATGTCCCCCATAGGCAGGTATATTCAGGTGGAGGGAGGTATATGTCCCCCATAGGCAGGTAGAGGCAGGTATCTGTCCCCTATAGACAGGTATATGTCTCCCATAGGCAGATATTAGCAGGGTTTTTAAAAAATAAAAAATACAAATACTCACCTCTGTCCCCTGCTGCTCCAAGGTGCTCCGTCTTCTTCCCAGCACAGGCGGCGTGATATCATCAGGCCGCGCAGGCAGCATGATGACATAGCATGCTGCCTGTGCCAGAGTCTTATTGCGGAGCATGGAGCACTTGCTCTCTGCGCCGCAATAGTGTCTTCATCTGTATGCACTCCTAGAGGAGTCGCTTACAGCTGAAGAGATTGCCGCCGGCAAAAAAGTGAAAACAAAAAACATTTTAGAAAGCACATGATAAGTATGCATGTTTTTTTCTTAACTCATTGGAATCTGTTCTTTTTATGGTAAGCCAAGGTTTCATAGGGTAAGGTAAGTTGATATGTGTTTTCTATTTGTTAATGTAGGTCTTGGCTATTTATGCTTTGTCCACAACACTCTCTGTATAATACTAATGTAATAAAACAATACATGGTGTAGAATACTATATGTATTTAATGGACTGCCTCGGCATCACTCCACAGTTTGTATTTACATGCCAGCTTTGTCTTACTCTTCCACACATGTTGTTTGACATTAGCCATTTCATCCCAACACTTACCACGTACTTGAGATTAAGACCTGTCAGCCACTCTCTGGAACAGAAAACTGGGAATGTTTAGCCCAGCTGTGTGAGTGTTTCCTAAACCTGTGTGGCATTGGTCTTATAATGCATAAAGGTTTGTAAGTGAGCTGGAAAAGGAATTCAGCAGAAGCTGGGTCCCAGAGTGAATGCATGGCTGACGTGCAGCTGAGTACATAAAGACTCGTAAAGAAAACCAAAACAATGACATTCCCTGTTGTGACTGTTTAGTCTTTCTGAAGAGACTCGTGAGGTCTAATATATTATCTATTTTTAAAGTGACTTGACCCAAAGAGGGATGCTACCATCTGTAAAAATGTAAAAAATAAATAATAAACCATAACAAATTCTGTGTGGTGAATGAGTCCATTTCTAGAGGTAAAACATCTTGTAAAACCATTAAGGCCATCTAAAAGAAAGTTGTTGTTTTCCTTTTCTTCCTTTTTTATGTTTGTTTTATTTCCAAATTACTGGAAAAAGCATTAGAATATCCAGGAAACAATTATTTGACTTGCCACATAAGTATTACAATGTCAAACATGAAATAATATTAGGATGATGTTGCTTTAAAAAATTAGCAGAACCATTCAATTATGAAGAACCCTAACCCTTGATAAAGGCAAGGCTGAAAGTTTAGTTTTTAAATAGAGATAAAGACAAGATTGATGGTTTCATTTTTGGGCTGTTCCTCCAAACATCTAAAATTGTACTGACCAGGATTGAAGCAACCTCAGACTTCCCTGGCCTGTTTTCTCTCCATCATAATGGACCAGCAGCAATTGGAGTAGTTTGGAGAAATGTCAAACTGTTCCATGGTCTGAAATGTCTAAAAGAACATGGGATTATCAATTCACAAAATCAGCAAACGTCTCCATGACACCTAGTGCTATATTTTGGGATGCGTTCAGCCTAATTTAAGACTAAGGGCCACATGTATGAAAACTATTTAGGTCGAAAACTCACTTTTTTGCCCATAGGTTACTATGGGCAAAAAGTGAGTTTTAGACCTAAACAGTTTTCATACATGTGGCCCTAAATGCATATGTCCTCCTTCTCACACAGTATAAGTAGGAGTTAAAAAATTTTTGCTGAAAAATAAAAACAGTATAAGTAGGAGTATTCCTCTTCAAAAATGTAAATATTTAGAAATTATTGACACAAAGAAAAGAAATTAGGTTAAAATTAGTTAATATATTTTAATATGAGTAGTAATAAAAACTGCAATTTTGTTGCTGTAGGACTGTATTTTAAATTTCTTCTAGGGGAATGGAAACTACCATTGGCCAGGGCTACCAACAGACGAAAAGAGAGAGAAGGAATAGACATTGAAGTGGTCTAAGGAGCGCTACATATAATAGGTAGTGCTGCAGATTTCATGGAGAAGTGCTACATCCAATAGGTGATGTGAAAGAGTCCCAGCTCTTTTCTCATAAGCCTTTTAGAATATATTTAAATTACAGTTGAGTGTTCAAGGCATTTAAGTCTACACACACTTAGGTGGTGTCTCTACCTAATAAGAAACATTACCTCTTTTAAGCTTTATTTTGGCTGTAAAGGTGTACGATAATAATGAGCATGCTTAGTCTCATAATGTTGTAGGGCTCATTCATATGCGCACATGGAGCCAGTATGATTCTATATTACATACAATGGAGCTTCTAGGCACGGTAATTGCAAAAATTTTGGGTGGATTCTCTATAAATCAAAACAGAACAGAGCCCAACCAGCTGCCTGTGGGACTAAGATTATTGTACATTTCCCTCTAGAGAGGAAAAGTCAATACTAAGTCTCTCGGGACATAATCAACAGGATTCTCTTTTTATTAACCACAAAAACCTGTGGTACACCCCTTACAGACTAACATCACTGAAATGTTTGAAATGTTAATATGCTTAATTGTATAGATAAAACTGTACTGGCCAATCAGATTTATATTTGACAAAATTTACTTGTTTGCTAAGAGAGTTCTTTTAAATAAAGTACATCACATAATTCTGTTGCTTAGCTAATTGTTTATTTTTTTTTTTTTAAATCAACTTTTTGCTTGAAGTTTTAACATCTACATTAAATCACAGACTCCATCTTGCAAAATATCCAAATATACTTAACAGAACTCAACCTAGACAGTCTTATGAGTCATTTCCCCATCCCAAAGAATTTATGTTCTTGATATCAAACAACTTTTGAAAAAAATTCAAGAAATTCAAGATGAATGCTTTGTTCAGGCAATGGAAGTAATAAAAGGACTTGGTGGACTGCAATACCCATAAAGATTAACAAGATTAGGGTTATTTCATTAAGTGGAAAGACGGCTTCGTGGGGACATAATAAATATGTATAAATATTTCAAAAGTCAATATAGGGATCTCTCCCAAATATTGTATCTAGGACAAGGGGGAATCCTCTACATCTTTAGGAAAGAAGGTTTTTACATAAACATAGAAAGGGATTATTTACTGTAAGAGCAGTGAGACTGTAGAACTCTCTGCCAGAGGAACTCGTGAATTCACTAACAAATTTCAAAAAGGGTCTGGATGCATTTCTAGAGTGTAATAATATAACACCTTATAGTGACCAGGATTCTGGAGAAGGAACGTTGATCCAGGGATTTATTCAGATTTTTCAATTGACAATTACCTCATCTGGGTTTTTGCATTCCTCTGGATCAACACTAGAGCACAATAGGCTGAATTGGTTGGACGACTGATTTCTTTCAGCCTTACAAACTATATGTAACTATGTTACTGTTGAGCCAAAAATGCACCTTAGTTCAATGGGTATTTTTATCACATTAGCTTGAAACATTTAGGCAAAGGTATATAAAGACCATTACCAAATACATTGCTGTACTGATTTTGCTTCATTTCATATTTAGAGCAGTTCTTACCTCCTGCTTTTTACAGAAGGTTTCCTAGGTTACCAACCACCTTTCTCTTCTTTAGCACCTTCAGCCAGGATGGTGACTTAACTCCCTGCTGTGTCTTATCAGCAGCACAAAAGTTATTTTTCCATTTCTTACTGACAAACTTTAACCCTTTAGAGCTCTGTCACCTTGTGCTTTGCTGTTTAAACAATATGCAGTCGTGTGCTTGGGGTCTAAGTTTGTACCAGGGAATAAGTTGAAGGTAATATTCATTTAGATGAGGAGGTCTTAAGAAGGGAGGGGAATTCCTTCTGGCCGCAATTTCACAGTTTCTGGGAGATAACTGGGAAAACTATTCAGCAAAGTGGGAAGTCCAGTAAATTGAAGCTAGTGTTTAATTTAAGCTGTGACATTCAGTGGTAGTTTATTGAATGTCCAAGATAATAATGAACTTAAAAATAGTTGGAACTACTGATTTAGATATTCTATATTTAGTAAATGAGGCTAAGCTGAAATGCCAGACACAGCTCATGGACAGAGATGGCACTGTTTCTTACAGAAAGCAGATTTATTTTTATTCTAGACAACCCATTTTAATCAGCAATATCCAAACGTAGTAGACATGTACACACATTATTGTAACATCTTAATAGTTTACATTGTGGTCTTCGTGTACCCATTGCTACATTCTATCATTTCATGATGTATGTCACCCATATATATACATTATCATATGTGGCCCATCACTCCGGCAAGTGTTACTCTGACAATAAATATTAGAAGCAGCTCAATGATAATATTTGTAGATGTATTCATTACAATAAAAAAACTTTCCACAACCTGTTTATGTGTCCAGTGCTCGGCTACAAGCACTTTAATTCCTAATTGAGTGTGTGAGGGTTCTGTGATGTTTCATCTTGTTTTCAGCTGTGCAAATATTACATACTTTTCCTTTCCCCAAGGGAACCATATTGTTGTCTAGTAAAATATTCTTATGTACTAAGGTAATGATGACTGAGGCTTTGCATGGTGGACTTGGTGGCTATCATCTCGTCTGCAATGGTCGGGTTTATTTTTTCAGCTCTCATATAAATATATTAACAACAGTTTTGTATACATTCTAGGAGTAATTGAGTTGGAGAGCTCAACTTGTTTTATAGCTTTTCCTAAATTTGTAACATGCTAATAATCAAATGTGTAGGAAACTGTGATGGAACAAGGTTCTTGTAAAAGGATGACTAATAAGGTATTGAAAGTAAAAATCACTGAATGAATTGCTTTATTTCTATGATATAGTCTACAAATGCTGACCCATTTTAAGTCATTCTATAAGTTAAGAAAACTGAAGCAATTTTGCAAATAACTAAAACTATCTATCCATTTTGGGCAGCATGTATGAACGGGACTGCGCCAGAATTCTGGCGTATTTTCAGCCCGACATCAGATGCAGCCCCGTTCGCGTTAGTTTTAAGGGTAGGTTCACATGATGTACTGTGGCGCGTACAGTACGCGACGCAGTACATTGTGTCTTTCGGAAGCTCGCGCTGATATGCGAGTACTCCCGCGGCGCAGGGTGGCCGGCAACTCGCCGGTCCCATTGACATTCATTACTCACGACGCATATTCGCCGCAAGTAATTGACATGTCACTTATCTCCCCGTGCGTACAATACAATCGTACAATCTCTACGAAAACTATGGATAACTGTAATTTCGGCGCGCACCTCGGCCATATACGCGGCGAAATGCGTGCCGAAATTACGCCGTGTGAACATAGCCTAAATGTCCCCAACGCCAATATCAGGTGCATTACAGAGCACCCGTGACACTTTGTAATGCCCCTGATTACGGGTAGAGATGGGCAAATTGATTCTAAGGAAGTGGAATTCGTTTAGAATTTCAGGAAAACTTTGGTTCTGCACGAAATAGAAGTTTGGGGTAATTCGTGGGAACGAAGTGTGTTTTGTATGGCGTGACATGGGGAAGAGAACTCTGGGAGGAAGGAAGGAAGACCCTAAATGACATGTGCAGACATCAAGCCAATCAGAGACCGGCGGACTTCTGTGACGTCACAGCACTATAAGTACGGACGCCATGCGTGTTCCTCACACTGCTCTCGTGTGCCCTGACATAAGCGGCTGCTGCAGCAGCAGAGTTCTCAAACAAAGGAAATTGCTTTTAACAGCGATTTGAGGGGAGGGGGTGTCACTGCTTTTATCAGAGACTGCTCCTCTTCTGTTATCATTTTGATTTAGTTTGCGGGGCATTGTAATTCAAGTCGAGGGTGGGTCTAATTCTGACCCATATACATTTTAATTCCATCTGGTCATTTCTGGAGCGCAATTTATATTCAAGGTGTAAATAAGCATGTTTGTGCTTTTATTTTCAGTAAAATAAATGGTGATTTTAAACGCCACATACGAGTAATTTTTCCTGCTGATTTCTGGAGCGCAATTTATATTCAAGGGGTAATTAAGCGTGTTTGTGCTTTTATATTCAGTAAAATAAAAGGTGTTTTTAAACGCCACATACGAGTAATTTTTCCTGCTGATTTCTGGAGCGCAATTTATATTCAAGGGGTAATTAAGCATGTTTGTGCTTTTATATTCAGTAAAATAAACGGTGTTTGTAATTGCCAGAAATGAGTAATTTTTCCTGCTGATTTCTGGAGCACAATTTATATTCAAGGGGTAATTAATCTTGTTCGTGCTTTTATATTCAGTAAAATACACTGTGTTTTTAAACGCCACATACGAGTAATTTTTCCTGTTGATTTCTGGAGCGCAATTTATATTCAAGGGGTAATTAAGCGTGTTTGTGCTTTTATATTCATTAAAATAAATGGGGTTTGTAAACGCCATATACGAGTAATTTTTCCTGCTGATTTCTGGAGCATAATTTATATTCAAGGGGTAATTAATCGTGTTTGTGCTTTTATATTCAGTATAATACACAGTGTTTTTAAACGCCACATACGAGTAATTTTTCCTGCTGATTTCTGGAGCACAATTTATATTCGAGGGGTAATTAAGCGTGTTTGTGCTTTTATATTCAGTAAAATAAATGGTGTTTTTAAACCCCACATACGAGTAATTTTTCCTGCTGATTTCTGGAGCACAATTTATATTCAAGGGGTAATTAATCGTGTTTGTGCTTTTATATTCAGTAAAATACACAGTGTTTTTAAACGCCAAAGACGAGTAAATTTTTCCTGCTGATTTCTGGAGAGCAATTTACACTGTGTTCCAAATTATTATGCAAATAATATTTTCTCTTATTTTCCAAAATTACCTATATGAATTGCAGTCATTGTAATTTTCCAGTCATCAACTATTAGAGTATAATTGAAAGGTTTTTGAACAAACTGCCTATGATAACAGTATATTTTATTAAAAAAAACTCAAAATGCACTCAAAATGCATGTTCTAAATTTTTCCTTATCAGCACACACACGTGTGTGCTGTGAATCAGCTACATACTTCTTGATTGTGCGATGATCACGTCATGTCTTTAAACGCCACATACGAGTACATTTTTCCTGGTGATTTCTGTAGCGCAATTTAATATCCGAGGGTTACCCAAGCCTGTTAGAGGGTTCATTTGGAGTGAAATACAGGATGTGTATTTATCATGTACAGATATCTTCATTAAACAGAGTCTCTAAATTTTTGAACAAACAGTATGTCAGAAAGAGAGGTGGCAGGCTCTTCACATGCGAGTGGCAGTGGCACAAACATTCCTGGAGCAGGCACAGGTCGCAGCACAGTTAGGGGACATCACAGCAGGGGTCACTCGGTGAGGCCAGAACTGCCGGTGTCATCTAGCAGCACAGTAAGGGGACATCACAGCAGGGTTCACTCGGTGAGGCCAGAACTGCCGGTGTCATCTAGCAGCCTAAGGGTTCTTGATTGGTTGACTAGGTCATCCACTTCCTCCCAGATGACATCTGACAACCCCAGCCAACAGTCGGTGGGAATGTCAGACACAACCCTTAGTTGGCATGGCCCGGGAGCGGGTCAGCGGCCCTCACCTGTCCTCAACCCGCCTCTGTCCTGTCCGGTCCCTCAGCCAGAGATCTACTATGTGGTCTGGGCTCAGCGCCACTATACAGCGAGGACGAACAATTTGAGGACAGTCAGCAGCTACTTGGCAACGAAGAGGTGAGGCAGACATCCCCTGCTTCTTGCAGTATTGATGTGGAGAGTGGCATGGGAGGTTTTTTGACGAGCGGTCAGCCTCTGCATACCAAAACCGTTGAGGAGGACAGCAATGACGATCAAACACTCATGAAGTATAAACGTGGTGGTTTGATTCCAGTTTCTGCGTTACACCAGTTTGTTCAAATGCAGCGTATGGAACTTAAACTGAAGGAGACCATAACTACAGGGAATGTTTTAGATGCTTATTTTGCATTCTGTGCCATTGTTGATGGAATTCAGTACAAAACTGGAATGGGACAGAACAAAAAAGAAGGTAAAGCAAATGCTGCAAAACTGGCTTTCGATGAACTTCTTCAGTATGAAGAATGTGAATCCTATGTCCAACTTACAGAAAGTAAAAACACAATTCCTTCTCGAGGCCCTCCCCTGTTACCAGTGGAACAAATAACATCCACACAGATTTTAAGTGGTTTAAGAAAGCAAGTTGATAAAAGTTCATTTGTTCATGAACAGATAACACAGGTGATAAAGGAAAAGTTTGCTAGGTGTCCGGATTTTGAAAGCTGTGAAAATTCTTTAGCTGCATTTGTAATGGAAAAGGCTCCTCACACAACCGCCTCCAAGACTATAAAATAAATAATAATAATAATCTTTAGAGCCTATAGAGAAAGTGTTTCCTTCAGCCTCGTCTGTCATATCCGTGTACCGTACCCCTTGTCTCCGTCCCTTGACCACGAACCATTGCCGCCTGTCCTGACCTTACCACCTGTCCCCAACTCCGGGTTTGCCTTATGATTTTGTACCATGCTACACCTTGGCTGCCACCACAAGCAAGTCACGTCAGGGGTAGCGACCTGGTAGACTCCCGCCGCAGCAAGTCCATCCCGCTTTGCGGCGGGCTCTGGTGAAAACCGGGACCTACTTAGACCCCGCTCTCTGGCGTGGCCACTACCACCGCTTGTGGTGGTCCAGAGGAGCCACTACCCATGTCGTTACAATGGCAGAAGTGAATGCCAAGTTTCCTGGCCAGTTCTCTGAATGGTGCAGAGTCCATCATTTAAAAAGGGAGGGACTGCAGTACCACCAACTTGGACAGGAGCACGGTCAACTTCTGCACTTAGGGATGGCTAGACACATACTGCTGTCTCTTGGCAATCGTCTCGGTGAACGACTGCTGGCCCCATGAGTGCCGAGGAGCAAGAGTATCTGGACCAGTAGATGATGTAATAGACAGGGAGTGTTCTTCAGCAGAGGTTGTGAAGCCACTGAAATGGGAGGCGTGCCAATGGGTGCTGCTGCTGTTGGGATAGGATGGACCACCACATCTGAAACACGTATGGTGATACTGCATGATATTGATGCAGGGCCGTGGTGCCAACGTTAGGTCCCTGGTCACGCTTTACTTTCTGCCCACAGATTCTTCATATAGTTATGTTCGTATCCTCTGGTGTTTCGTCAAAAAACTGGCACACCGCCGAGTAGGTGATTTTACCACCAAAGCTCCACACTAACTGACTGTTACTGCTGCTGACCCGGTGAGCCCCTGTGCCGCAACTTTCTGGGACCTGAAAAGTGGGTGGTCTAAATCATGGCCGTTTGGCTCCCAACCTCACACTGCTGCCACCCTGCTGACTTCCGGCCACACTACTGACTTACGGGCTGCGCCACTGTCTGACACGCAAGCTGCCGCTCTCTTCTCCCAATGATAATGATGAAGCCCTTGTACACTGTTGGTCTGGGTCAGCTCATAGCATCACATGGCTTTCAAAACCACCAGTATGCTGATGTCACCCAACTTTACATCTCCGGCCCAGACATTTACTCTCTACTGTCCAAGTTCCCAGATTGTCTGTCGTCCAAATCCTCCTTCTTCTCCTCCCGTCTCCTTAAACTTAATGTAGAGATAACAGAATGCTTCCAGGGCCGGGACAATGGGTAGTTGAGGGTAGGCGACCGCGTAGGGCGCCACTTTATCCCAGGGAGAAAGGGGGGCACAAGGAGGCATGGAGTGGGCTGAATTTTCCATTTGGGGGGCACTTTATGCCTTGTTTAACTAGGGCACCTTACCTTGTCGCAGCCTTGCTTGCTTCACCCGGCTCCCAAGTGCGATCGGCTACATCGATTAGTGTTTGCCTGTCACCGACATCCACCTTAACAGTGTCGCTGTACAAAGACTGACCACTCACAACATAACCCCCATGCACTCCCATCACTATTTCCCACTTCTCAAGAAGCAGTGGAGTCTTCTCCACTCTTTGCTGCCCACTTCACAATAGTTTGTCCTCCTACATAGTGCACAGCACATAGTATCTCTGTGTGGAAACGAACGACAGATGGGTAGGACAGGTGAGGCCCTCACTGCTCCCGGCATGCCACTAAGGGTTGTGTCTGACAAACCCACCGACTCTTGGCTGGGGTTGTCAGATGTCGTCTGGGAGAAAGTGTATGACCTAGTGTGTGGTCAACACATGGCCGCTAGATGACACCGGAAGCTTTGGCCTCGCAGGGTGACCCATGCTGTGATGTCCCATTACTGTGCTGCGACCTGTGGCGGCTTCAGGAACCTACTATTGTGTTCTTTGATGCTTTTGTAGGATCTTAGCCCTTTTGTCGGAAAATTCGGTGGACTCAGCAAATCGCATTTTTGAGAAATCCGCCCATCTCCAATTACGGGGCCATGCAGGAGGCGGGGCGCACTAGATCCGTACGAAGCTATAGATTTATAGCTTCAGTACGGCAATTCTAGGCGCATTACAGCTGGAACATGTGGTATACCTGAGCCAGAAATGTAGTTTACGCGCTATAATGCGCCTGATTTATGACCAACTGTAGAGCAGGTTTATAAATCATGTGCATTCTATGCTATTTATATGTGCATAAAAATTGCCGTTTGAACACTAAAAATCATACATGTTGCCCTTTGTGTCTGCAGATACTATGCAGATTTATGTGGTTACAGACTACATACAAGCCCTGTTTATTCTGATCGAACAGTTATACCCTCTTCCATGGCTTGCCTAATTCTTGCTAATGTAGATTTCATGTACACTGTATGCCAGTTATTTAACTGTATTGAATTTTTTTTATCCTCTAAATTACTAATATTGAGGGCATTTGTAGGTTACTTCTAAATGGGTCATAACCCTGCACATTCTGACACTGTTTAATCAGGGCTGAAAAGGTCAGAGTGTGTAGGCGAATGGTGTTAAAATAACCCTTGGCACCACACAGCGTATCTGTCACAGAGTGCAAATAGGCCTAATAAAGCTGGAATATGAAAAACTATAAATTAAAGTATGCAAACTGATACACCTTTATATATGCAAGAATCATTATTAAAACATACACAAATATATATGTGTGTATAGGTATGTATGTGAACACTAAACATTCTAAAGTATTATAGAAATGATGATCACAAATTACCACTGTTTCAAGTCCACTAGTGCAATATTAACAAAATGTAAAACTAAGTTTTTTTTTAAGTAACTATATTTTTTATACTATAAGAATTTAGGAGGAAAATGGAGATGCGTCTTATAGTCTGAAGGGGCAGCAGGAGGCTGGAATATGGCAATGCTGCAGGAAGCCAGCGTCGAGTTTTAAGGGGTAAAACCCTGCCGCGGATTTCTGCAGCATTGCCCCATTCCAGCCTCTTGCCAGCCCAAGACAGTACTACCATTCAGCCACATAAACACACGCTTTTACCAGTCATCACTGGTTCCAGGCTTCTCTCAAGCATCTTTGACCAGAGCCTCCCTCCAGCTCCTCTGCTGCTCCACTCTCAGGTAACAGACCACACCCCCTGATCACATGTAGATCCAGGCTTTTATAGGTCTCCAGGGACTTTCCAAAACCCTGTCCTGGAACACAGAGAGTAGACACCCACAAAACATGTTGTCTACTCCCGAAAAGAGCCGACCCAGAAATGCCTGAGACAGCCACGCTAGCTATAAACAGCTGCCAACCACTTAATGTGGCTGATGACAGATATAGATGGCTCCTATCCCACCAAGGCAAGGTAACCTTGGTGGCGTGTTGCTTGCAAATCTCCTGTTATTCCATCTAGTGGCAAAAACCTCTGACCACCTAAGGTCACTCTGCTACAATGTATATATACACATACACTACCGTTCAAAAGTTTGGGGTCACTTAGAAATTTCCTTATTTTTGAAAGAAAAGCACATTTTTTTTTTCAATGAAGCTAACATTAAATGAATCACAAATACACTCTATACATTGTTAATGTGGTAAATGACTATTCTAGCTGCAAACGTCTGGTTGTTAATGCAATATCTACATAGGTGTATAGAGGCTCATTTCCAAACAACCATCACCCCAGTGTTCTAATGGTACATTATGTTTGCTAACTGTGTAAGAAAGCTATTGGATATTTTGAACACACTTGAAAACCCTTGTGCAAGTATGTTAGCACCGCTGAAAACAGTTTTGTTGATTAGAAAAGCTATAAAACTGATCTTCCTTTGAGCTAGTTGAGAATCTGGAGCATTACATTTGTTGGTTCGATTAAACTCGTAAAATGGCCAGAAAAAGAGAACTTTCATGTGAAACTTGACAATCTATTCTTGTGCTGAGAGATGAAGGCTATTCCATGCGAGAAATTGCCAAGAAACTGAAGATTTCCTACAACAGAGTGTACTACTCTCTTCAGAGGAGAGCACAAACAGGCTCTAACCAGAGTAGAAAGAGAAGTGGGAGGCCCCGCTGCACAACTGAGCAACAAGACACGTACATTAGAGTCTCTAGTTTGAGAAATCGATGCCTCACAGGTCCTCAACTGGCAACTTCATTAACGAGTACCCTCAAAACAACAGTGTCAACGTCTACAGTGAAGAGGCGACTCCGGGATGTTAGCCTTCAGGGCAGAGTGGCAAAGAAAAAGCCATATCTGAGACTGGCTAATAAAAGGAAAATATTAATATGGGCAAAAGAACACAGACGTTGGACAGAGGAAGATTGCAAAAAAGTGTTATGGACAGACGAACTAAAGTTTGAGGTGTTTGAATCACACAGAAGAACATTTGTGAGACGCAGAATAACTGAAAAGATGCTGGAAGAGTGCCTGATGCCATCTGTCAAGCATGGTGGAGGTAGTGTGATGGTCTGGGGTTGCTTTGGTGCTGGTAAAGTGGGAGATTTGTACAAGGTAAAAGGGATTTTGAATAAGGAAGGCTATCACTCCATTTTGAAACACCATGCCATACCCTGTGGGGGCGCTTGATTGGAGCCAATTTCATCCTGCAACAGGACAATGACCCAAAGCCACCTCCAAATGATGCAAGAACTATTTAGGGAAGAAGCAGGCAGCTGGTCTTCTATCTGTAATGGAGTGGCCAGCGCAGTCACCAGATCTCAACCCCATTGAGCTGTTGTGGGAGCAGCTTGACCGTATGGTACGCAAAAAAGTGCCCATCAAGCCAATCCAACTTGTGGGAGGAGCTACTGGAAGCATGTGGTGAAATTTCTCCATATTAGCTCAGCAAATTAACAGCTAGCATGCCAAAGGTCTGCAATGCTGGAATTGCTGCAAAGGGAGCATTTTTGGACAAAAGGAAATTTTGAAGAAGAAAATTATTATTTAAAAAAAAAAATCATTGTTTCTAACCTTGTCAATGTCTGGACTATATTTCTATTCATTTTGCAAGTCATTTGATAAATAAAAGTATGAGTTTTCAGCAAAAACACAAAATTATCTAGGTGACCCCAAACTTTTGAACGGTAGTGTATATACAATGTATATATATATACACAGCTGGTGGGGGTCAGTCTTGCAAATCCAAACATAGCATGACTTCAGGATATAATGCAAATTAGTGAAATAAGTCATTTCTTCAGGCAAACAGGTAAGAAACACAAATGAATGCTCTCCCCAGCTGGTGCAGCAGGTCCCCAGGCCTACTCAGCATCACAGCTCAGACAGTAAGCAGCTATTGGTTTCAGATCCGGAAAACACCACCCCTTTACTCTGAACCAGATACCTTTTATCTGGCTGGTAAGGCCCGGGCCAATGTATGGGAGCAACCATATCCACCCAGGCTCCATAAAAAACTCAGTCTCAAACTACAGCAGAAATAACTGCTCAGCAACCGTAGTTGTCACTGGGACAACAAATGGGTTTTTATATCACTGTGGCCAGCCACCTCAGTAATACATACCTTCCGTTTAGAATTGCACCTTTGTCCCTTCTACAATATACTCTGGTTTCATCTATACGGTTTACATACACTATATAAAAAGACACATTTGCATGTTTTTCTCACTATCTGATATGAAATCAGAATAAACCTCACCCATTTTTGGTCAATAAGGATTACCAAAATGATTTATATTTGCCAATTGCCAGCTGTCTCAGTGCCTTTTCCAGATCACATGTTTTAGCTCCTCCCACAGATGTTTATTAAGAATTAGATCAGGGCTCTAAAGCCATTTTTGAAAGTTTTTAGCTGTGCGTTTTGGGTCATTTATCTTCAATGTAGTAATAGATCATTAACCATTTGTCACTTCTTATTCATTTTTAATCTATGTAGAAACATTTTTCAGCATTTTAAATACATGTTTAAAAATGAGCAACATCGCAGTATATTCCTGCTTTTGTGGAATCATTCTTTGCATTGTCCATATGGTCTCTGACAGGATAGTAAGGAAACGCCAGACACTGAGTGGTGCACACACGTTTGCGACGTTTCATAAGCTAACATGCCCCCTTTCTCAAGCATTACGTTTGTAAGTCTACTTTACAAAAACAGCCACGGATGGTGTGATCTGCTACTGATGTATCTTGACTTTGAAGTTTACCTGTAATCTCTTGGGAAGTTATTCTGGCTCTTTGGTTACCATTCGTATTATCCATATCTTCAATTTGCCAACAATTTTCCTTTTGTTGCCACATCCAGGGGGGTTGGCTTCAGTCCCATATACCATAAACATCCTAATAATATGTGCAACTGTAGTATCAGGAAAATCAAGCTGTTTATAGATGGTCTTATATGCTTTTCCTTTGCATGTTTACATGTTTGTCTATAATTTTCTTTCTCATCTCCTGAGACAACAATTTCTCATCAGCTTCTTTTAGTCCATATTCAGTGTGGTACACACCATAATGCTAAACAGCACAGGGACTACCTTTCATCCTTTTAATAGATAGACTGAGTAATTACAAGTTTGGAGTCCATTCTTTGCATTGTCCATATGGTCTCTGACAGGATAGCATGGAAACGCCAGGCACTAAGCGGTGCACACACCCTTTCGACGTTTCGTAAGCTAATATGCCCCCTTTCTCAAGCATTCATACCACTGATTATCTTTTCCTTACAAAATACATACAAGTTACACAAAACAGGTTTAAAAACAATAGAGTAGTTGAACCTACATATTAATCACTATTCACAGAAACACTCATAAATTTAGGTTCTTATTCAGCCCTTTAGGAGATAATGCTTCTATTGAAGCAATCCAATAGGCCTCCTTTCACAAAAATAATCGGCTCTGTTCAGCTCTGTAATTTACCTCCTATTTCTTTCAGAACGTGTTTGGGATCATTATCCTGTTGGACAACTCATGACTTGAGACTGAGACCAATCTTTCTGACAATGGACAGCACATTTTGCTACAGAATGTCTGAATAGGTTTAAAAATTATCATCTTTAGTCTGACAATTTAACGTCCATTCTTACAGAATGCTGACAAAGTTAGGCCACAAACTTACTGACTTTAACAGTAGGCACAATGTTCCTTCCTTTGTATGCTACATTTTTGTGTATGTGAACATAGAGCTGATGTGACTTGTCAAAAAGTTCCAGTTTTGTTTCATCTATCCAAGGGACATCCTCCCAGAAGCTTTTGGGCATATCATTATACATTATGGCAGATTCAGGCCTCACATTTCATGATTTGCTTACAATAGTGGTTACCTCCTCGGTTGTCTTCCATTAAAGTGGTTTTCTCACCAGGCAGCTTAAGATTCTCACTGTCTGGTTAGGTTGTGGGTGGTTCTATAGTAGTGATTAGCATATTTAGCTAATCTATAACTAGCTGAGATTTACAAAGACATAAGTGCAGGAAAATTAATCTGTACTTATTAAAAGCTACAGACCTCCAAGGAGTGAATACAAGTCCTATTTAAAGATAATTAAGCTAATCTTCTTAGAGATAAGGACTGCTGTGTCTGACCATGGTGATGTCACTTCCAGCTCTCTGTGTAATAAGGAAGGGAGAGTGCAGTAACCAGGAAACTTGTGTGCACTCAGAGCAGATAAAATCCCTCTTATCTCCAGTAGGGCAACGTATTTTGAAAAAGTCTTGAATTACCATTCCCTGCGTGCTGAAAGTTAATCTTTGTAGAGAGAAAAAACCTTTTAAGTCTACTTTACAAAAACAGCGACGGATGGTGTGATCTGATACTGATCTGATACTAGACTTGACTTTGAAGTTTACCTCTAATCTCTTGGGAAGTTAATCTGGCTCTTTGGTTACCAATTGTATTATCCATATCTTCAATTTGCCATCAATTTTCCTTTTGTTGCCACGTCCAGGGGGGGTTGGCTACAGTCCCATAGACCTTAAACTTTCTAATAATATGTGCAACTGTAGTATCAGGACAATCAAGCTGTTTGTAGATGGTCTTATATGTTTTTCCTTTGCATGTTTACATGTTTGTCTAAAATTTTCTTTCTAATCTCCTGAGACAACAATTTCTCATCAGCTTCCTTTAGTCCATATTCAGTGTGGTACACACCATAATGCTAAACAGCACAGTGACTACCTTTCATCCTTTAGATAGATAGACTGAGTAATTACAAGTTTGGAGACAAATGTGATACTAATTTCAGGATACACGTTAGGTTAACATGTCCCTGTGGTCAAATTACTACCAATCTTTTCTAGGGGTACCATCAATTTTGTTCAAGCCAGTTTCATTAGATTGTTTCTAATGGGAATTATACATGACAACTGTCTGGCAGCAAGACTGTCTTTGCGGCCCATGGCACGCAACAAAGACAATTGTACCACTAAAAAGTTTTCATACATAAGGGCCTTTCTCTGATTTTCATTAGTTGATTGTCAGTTAATTAAAATGTATTATTACTGTTTAGACACTGCTTCACAAGTAAACTACTTTTGTCAGACACATATATTAAGTTTTCCCCCCTTACCTATTTTATCCAGAAAAGAGGTCACCAACAATTTGTCCACGTATATATTATATAGTATATAATAAAAAATACTATATAAATTTTAGTAAAAATATAATATACTGTAATGAGATAATATATATATATATATATATATATATATATATATATATTGCAAAAGTATCCATACCGCATGAACTGTTCCCTTTCTTAAACATTACAGTCACAAGCTTAAATGATAAATCAACACAGAGGGCGACATGTAAGATCGGGAGTTGCGCCTGTTTTCTGGCGAAAACTGCGGCTCACCAACCCGAATCCCCTGTCGGACGCAGGGATGCGATGTTAGGCGCAACCTTCTCCACTTTCGGCTGCGCCTATCATGAAGGGGCGTGTAATGGGCGCGGTGTAGGCATTCTGGGGCGGGACGCGGCTCATTCGAATACTCCGAGGCATATATGATTGCGGGTCGGTAAAGTGCGGCGCATTGCAGCGCTCGCCAGCTCCGACAGGCAGACCTAGTTGAAGTTGGTCTAAATGAGCCAGAGGAGGCGAAGTGGAGCGAGAACGTAACATGAGAGGAAACATATAGAAGATCGTAAAAAAAATCCATCTTGGCGCTCAGCGCCGTGCGGCATGGAGTATGATTGCAAAAAAAAACCTGTTTATTAGGTGTAAAAAAATTT
The DNA here is from genome assembly GCA_025379985.1 of Phyllomedusa bahiana. Taxonomy (NCBI): domain Eukaryota; kingdom Metazoa; phylum Chordata; class Amphibia; order Anura; family Hylidae; genus Phyllomedusa; species Phyllomedusa bahiana. Next base: position 51,921 of record JAODAL010007328.1, read on the forward strand.
CAGAAAAAGAGCTCAAACTTTCTAAAAAAAAACATTAAAAAAATCACTTTCCAAAAATCTAGAACTGCGCTACATCAGGATTTAAGATCTTGGAAATTGCCGGGAAATACAGTAATTCAAATTCTGTAAGCGCTTCGCATTGGTCGGCAGAAACCAGCCAATTAGAATAGGAGCGACAGTGACCCATTAAAACCTATGGAGAAGTATTCACCAATCAAATTCAAAGGTGGGACAGTTCAAAATACAGTAAAAATTAAGAAAAGATCTGATTTTTTGAGCTAGCGGGGGGTTGGCAATCCTGGCCAATCAGAATAGGAGCGACAGGTACACATTATAACCTATGGAGAAGTATTGACAAATCAAATTCAAAGGAGGGACAGTACAAAATACAGTAAAAATGCAGAAAAGAGCTGATTGGTTGAAGTAGTGGGGGCTTGGCTATCCCGGCCAATCAGAATAGGTGCGACAGGGACCCATTCTAACCTATGGAGAAGTATTGACCAATCAAATTCAAAGGCGGGACAGTTCAAAATACAGTAAAAAAGCAGAAAAGAGCTGATTGGTTGAGCTAGCGGTGGCTTGGCTATCCCGGCCAATCAGAGCGCGAGCTACTTTCTCCCACTGTACATGGCCGAAATCAAATGATAACACTCATTAAGTTGTACCGATGTGTATATAAAATTAACAATAATATGGGGGTAACGAAAATAAACAAATAAAAATGATTTAAATGAGTTAATTTTTATTCCTTTTATTTCGTTAGCCAATGAACAATAATATGGGTGTAACAAAAATAAAGAAAAAAAATTAATTCATTAATATTTTCGTTACCCCCCTATTATTATTAATTTTATATACACATCTGTACAACCTCGTGAGTGTTATCATTTGATTTCGGCCATGTACAGTTTTATTATAGATTGCATTAGAAAACCCATAAGAGCGTCGCTCGCTCTCCCATTGGTCCAAATAACCGCGCCTATTTTAACTTAGCCAATCACAAACAGAGCTTGCTCTGCATTTCTTTTCCCCCTAGAACTCCATGAGAAGGTAGCTCACCCACTGATTGGCTAAGCTGGACGAGCCCCTCTTCCCCCCAACCAATCACAGTACTACAATATTTCCCATAGACAGTAATAACTTTTAGGGCGTCCTTCTATCGCGCCCTTCTTTCTCCACTCAAAATATACGCACTACATATGATTGATGGATTCATATCTGCCGCCTGGTCTCAACCAATCAGCTCCTTTCTGCCTTTCTTACTGTATTTTGAACTGTCCCTCCTTTTCATGTGATTGGTCCATACTTCTCCATAGCTTATAATGGTTCACTGTCGCTCCTATTCTGTCGCTGGTTTATGCCGACCAATGAGAAGAGCTTACAGATTTTGGATTACTGTATTTCCCGGCAATTTACAATATCCCAATTCCTGATGTAGCACCGGTCTCGGCGACAAACGCGTTGTTTGGGATTTGATTGATTTATGTTTATAGAAGGTTTAAGCTCTTTTTCAGATAATATTTGACACCTATTAAAAATGATTTTTTTAATCATACTCCATACCGCACTGCGCTGAGAGCCGAGATTTCATTGCCCCGATCTGGCCATAGACTACAATGGGAGAAAGTAGCTCGCGCTCTGATTGGCCGGGATAGCCAAGCCCCCGCTAGCTCAACCAATCAGCTCTTTTCTGCCTTTTTTGCTGTATTTTGAACTGTCCCGCCTTTTAATTTGATTGGTCCATACTTCTCCATAGCTTATAATGGTTCACTGTCGCTCCTATTCTGATTGGCTGGTTTATGCCGACCAATGAGAAGCGCTTACAGAATTTGAATTACTGTATTTCCTGGCAATTTCGAATATCCTAATTCCCGATGTTGCGACGGTCTCGACGACAAACGCGTTGTTATGGATTTTATTTCTGTATGTTTATAGAAGGTTTTAGCTCTTTTACAGAGAAGGTTTTACACTTAATAAAAACAATTTATTTACTAATACTCCATGCCTCACGGCGCTGAGATTTCAGTGCCCCGATCTGTCCATAGACTACAATGGGAGAAAGTAGCTTGCGCTCTGATTGGCCGGGATAGCCAAGCCTCCACCAGCTCAACCAATCAGCTCTTTTCTGCATTTTTACTGTATTTTGAACTGTCCCGCCTTTGAATTTGATTGGTCAATACTTCTCCATAGGTTAGAATGGGTCCCGTCGCTCCTATTCTGATTGGCCGGGATAGCCAAGCCCCCGCTAGTTCAACCAATCAGCTCTTTTTCTGCATTTTTACTGTATTTTGAACTGTCCGCCTTTGAATTTGATTGGTCAATACTTCTCCATAGGTTTTAATGGGTCACTGTCACTCCTATTCTGATTGGCTGATTTCTGCCGACCAATGAGAAGCGCTCACCGAATTTGAATTACTGTATTTCCCGGCAATTTCCAATATCCAAATTCCTGATATTGCGCCGTTCTTGATTTTTGGGAAGTGATTTTATTTATGTATTTTTTAGTAGGTTTGAGCTCTTTTTCTGATAATGTTTTACACCTAATAAAAAACGCTTTTTTGATTCATACCCCATGCCGCACGGACATGTTTAATGATTTCTCGCTGATTTCCAGCCTGTCTCGATTCCAAATACATGTTAGGCGCAGTCCCTTCTGTGCCTGTCCCCGCACTGCGCCTCACACACTGGCGAGGCGCGGTGAACTTTTCACCGCATGTATGAGCGCACCTCCTCGGACGGCGAATCTTAGGCGCAGTCCCGCACTGCGCCTAAGTCCCGCACTGCGCCTCACACACTGGCGAGGTGCGGTGGACTTTACACCGCATGTATGAGGGCACCTCGGGCGCCGACATACATGAGGTGCAGCTTTCACGTTCGAGTGCTCGAAAACTTGCTTCATACGAGCTTCATACATGTCGCCCAAAGAGTATTTGCGAAGTGTAAATAAAATGATATGTGCTTTCCACATTTTTTTAAAACAAAAAAAATTTAAACGTATGGCATACATACAGTATGTATTCAGCCTCCTTGAGTCAATGTTTTTAAGGACCACCTTTAACTCCAATGACAACTGCAGTCTGTTGGGGGGATGTCTTACGCTTTGTAATCCGGGAGGCTAAAATTTTTTTGGCCATTTTTTTTTGGGAAAAATTAGTTTTTGTTCTAGCTCAGTCAAAAAAATTGGGTTTGCAAAAAGTTTGTGAGCAGCGTTTTAAAGTCTTTCCCATTTTCCCAAAAATGGTATTTGGGGCCTGAACTTTGATCTTTTTAAAACCCCATGAATTTGTTTTGTTTTAAAACCATTGCGTTGTAGCTTTGGCAAAATGATTTTAGGGCGGTAAAAATTTAAACCCCCATTTCTCAGTTTTTTGCGGGCCTTCTAACGGAATTTTCCCCCAGGTTTTGTCCTGTTTTTTGGGTTTCCTTCCATTTCCTTCAATTTCTGACCAGTTTCCCCAGTCCCCTGCTAAAAAAAAAGCCTCCCCACTCCCTTTGATGTTTGTCACCCCCTGTTCCCCGGGGGGGGAAGATGTTTTAAAGGGGTAAATGTGATGTTTTGGGCCCTTTTCCTCCGATATCCCCCAATTTTGGCATTTGGGCCAATTTTCAATTTAGGCTTATCTAACCAAATGCACCATTTCCAAAAGCTTGCTGTGCCACTAAAAAAGGCTTTTTGCAAACTGCCAAAGGGACTTCTTATGCCTTGCTTTCAAAAATGGCTTTTTTTCTTGCTACTCTTCCAAAAAGGCCAGATTTGTGGAGTACACAACTAATAGTTGTCCTGTATTCAGATTTTCCCACCTGAGCTATGGATCTCTGTAGCTCCTCCAGAGTGACCCTGGGCCTTTTGACTGCTTTTCTAATGTATGCTTTCCCTTGGGCCGGCTGTCGGGTTTAGGGAAAAAAGTAGGGTCTTTGTAGGGTGGCAGTTGTGTCTTTAACCCTTAAATTTTAAACAGTTGATGGACCTAAAAAAATGTTCTGTCGATTTTCAGCGCTTGGGTTTTTTTTTTAAAAATTTTATCCCCCTATACACTTTGCTACAACTTTTTCCCCCCTTCGGGGTGTTTTTCCCTTGGTTTTCATTTTTAAAAACCCCATTATAATTGAAAAACCTATTTAATATATATTATAAAAAAATATATATGGGTTCTAATTAAACAAAAACCTTTCTTTTAATTTATCACATAAAAACAAATAATTAAAAGGTTTAAATAATTGGTATCACTTCAACTTCATTGCATCCAAAAAGTCAAAACCCTTAAGATACTATATTATTTATCTAACATGGTAAACTTCCAAGAAAAAAAAAATTCCCCCTACCCAAAAAAATTACGGGTTTTTGGGTCATCTAAAATTTTCCCCCAAAAAATTTTTTTTTTTACTTTTGTTTGTACTTTAAAATTTTGTCCCAATAAAAATACGCTAAAACCCAATAAAAAAGCCAGCCGCCACATGGGTCCATTCTGGGGAAAAAAATTAAAAAGGTTGTGTCTAGGAATTTTGGTAGAAAAAAAAAGTAGGGCTTTTTAATTTTTTTTTAAATTTATTTATAATTTTTTAAAAAAAAAGAAGTACATCATAATAGAAAGTATTTAAATCTGGTATTTCCATAATTTAAAACTGTTTGAGCTTTTTAAACTTTTGGAGTTTTCCTCCTTTGTTAATACGCTTTTTAGATCCTTCTCGGGGACCAAAGGATGGCCCCAGAGAATAAATTAAAAAAAATTTTAGCGTGGTTTTTTCACTGCGGGCTTTTGAGGAAGACGCAGTGGCTTAACATGGGGATCGCCGCTGGGGTGCCCCCCTCTGCCTGCCGGCTTTTGTCTTTGAAAAAATTTCAACATACAATTCTTTAAAAAGACGGACCCGAGCTTGTGCTATGGAAACAGCAGCGGTGATCTTTCATGGTGAAACCGCCGCTGCGTTTTCCCCTCATAGTCCGAAAGTGATAATCTCACTGTAATTTTTTAATCCATTTTCGGGTCCTTTCCGTCGGCCCCCGATAGGTTCTAAAAAGGGGTAGTTAACACGGAGAGAAAAGTCCATGGGGAAAAAAAACCCCTTAGCAAAAAAAATAAAACCACAAAATTTTTTTAAACCAAGAAAAATTTGTGGCTTTTGTTGTTTTTTTATGGGATTGAAGGTAAACCTAACACTTAAAGGGGAAATTTTCCATTCATTGAAAATTTGACTTCCACAAGATGAATTTTTAGGGTTGATCAAAAAAAACTTTATGTTAATTTGGGTTTTCAACGGGTTTTAAAAGGGATATTCCTCTCCTTTGATTGTTTAAATTTTTTAGGAAAAAGGTAAAAAAAAAATTAAAAATTTTCCCCAAATACTTTTGTGTTCTGACTTTGCTTCATTTCAGAGCTAGAGCAGTGTTTATCTCCAAATTGTTTTCCCTTAATTTTCTTTTTGCTGATAAAATTTCTTTTGTGTTTTTTTTTTTTCCCAGCCATGGTCGGGATGGGGGACATCATTCCCTGTCATGTCTTATCAGCATTAGAGGAGCTTGTTTATCTTTGTTAGTGAAAAACTTTAAGCCTTTATAGTTCTGTAGCCTTTTGGCCTTTTTCTAAAAACCCTTTGTCAATCCAATTTTTCACTTTTAAATTGACCAGAAAGGAATGAAGGCTGAAAGTCAGTCACGAAATTTTTTAAAAACCCCCAAACCCCCTTAAAAAGGAAGTAGGAGACTAAAGCTGGCGGGTTTTTGGGGAAAAAGCAGGGGCTCCATAAAACAGGCAGTTGGGAAAACCCCTTTAAGTGTATTAAAATGACATAGTTAAAGGGAAGACCTTTGCCATCATGAGGTCTAAAACCAGTTTCTTCTGACTTTTTGTGCAAGAAGAAAAAATTGTGTTTTTTAACTGTTACAGGGGTAAAAAAAAAATTACTTGTTTTTGGGGGTAATGACAAAATTTTTTCCCTTATTTTTTTTAATATTTATTTAAAGTGCTAAAAATTTCCAGGGAATGTACATTTTTAAATAGAGTACACTTTAGGTTTTTTCTTTTGATATATAAATGGGGTTTTTATTAATATATTAAAAATTTTTAGCATTGTTGCAAAATTGTGAAAAATTAAAATTAAAGGATTTAAGATTATTTTATTTTGGGGGAAAGGAGGAATTTTAATTTTTTGGTAATTCCCACAAATTTGGGGGAACCCCTTTGGGGGGCCGGTTTTTGTGTGGGGTTTTTTTTTAAAACTTTTTTGTTTAAAGGAAAAAAAATGTTTATTTCAATTTAAATTTTTTAAATTGGGCCCCTTTTTTAAAAAAGACTCCCAAAAAGTGGGCCCCGAAACAGCTCAAATGGTGGGGGCCCCCTAGAATCAGCTTCAAAATGTGGGACAGCACCCCAGTCCGAAATTGGGGGTAAGGCCAGTTAAAAACCTTTTTCGGGAGGGTTGGTTTTAAACCCCCTTTACAGATTCCTTTAAAGTGAAAGGAAAAAATTAATTTCGGTATGCAGCAAAAAAATTTTCCAATTTTAAAAAAAGAAACCCCCATCAAAACTTCCCCTGTAATTTAAATTTGGGGGTTGGGAAAGGGTTTCAATTAGTATCCATCAGTTTTTCAGTTCAGCCCTTCTTTTTATGTTTGGGTTTTTTTGCTCCTATGACGGAACGAAAATTTTGGCAAAAAAACAACCCAAAATTATGGCCTTGCCTTTAGTAATGCCCCTTTTTTTGGCTCCATAAAAACATAAGCCCAGCAAGGGCACAACCATGATGGGGCCCCTTTTTTTACATCGGGTGTTTTTTAAAAATTTTTGTGTGACTTAGTCTAAAAAAGCATAGATTTACACAGTGGGGTTTTGCTGGGGTTTTAAAAATTTGGGGCAGCTTTTGACTTGTCTAACTTTTAGACCATTTTGTTTTGGCCTTTTCTTGCTATGCCCCAAAATTTTGGGGCAAAGGGGTTGCATGTGCCACGCTCACTTCCCAACAAAGCCACACATCCTCCTGTTGAGCAGTGTGCAGAAAGTGTCTTAAGGCCATAATAAATGTGTCTGGGATATGGTGTGACAGGCTGCGCCAAAAATGTGCCCCCCTTTTTTTCGCATTTTAAGGAAACCCCCCCCCCCCCCCCTTTTCTTGGTGCAAACCACTTTAAGGAAAAAATTGGGGCAGAAAAACTAAAGTTCTTTTTAGAACTTTGTTATATGAAGGTATAACTAAATGAGCCCTGTCACAGTACAGGATTCAAGTACTTAGTATGAGATGATAAAAACAACTGGTACAAAACACATACACTTACTAAGTGACAGACTGGTACTAAAGGAGAGATGGTCTAAATTCCCTGATGCGAACGGCCAGCACCATAGCTTAGTAGATATTAATTTAGTAGCCTACCTCAAAGCACAAATAACACATCACAGTTTTCATGACAAAGGGCCCCTTTGTATGTTTGACATAAAAAAATTTCAAAAATTTCAGTGAAACCCGAAGTTTAAAATTTAAAATTTTTAAAAAAGGGAAAATGGGATGCTTTTTCCCTATCTGATATGAAGTCAAAGGGGGGGGGGAAAAAAACTTCCCCATTTTAGGTAAATTTGAATTTTCCAAAAATTATTTATTTTGCCCAAAAACCAGAAAATTTAGGAAGTGTTTTAGACAGGGGCTTTGTGGGTTTGGGCCCCTCTAAAACCAAATTTACTTGGTTATCCATTAAAAAACCCCCCTTTGTAACAGTTTTTTCAGTTTGCTTGGGGTTTAATTTTCCCCTTTGGAAGGGCCCCCTTTCCGGGCCCCCGTTTTTAAAAACCTGGTGATGTCTTGGATGTTTCTTCAATATTTCCAATTTCTCTTTTTCCCCCTTTATGCCATCTATTTTGTGAAATGCACTATTCCCTCCTTTAGCAAAACACCCCAACCTGGGTGCCCGCCCCCCCTGTGTTTCACAGTTGGGGTGGTTTCTTAGGTTTTAGAGCTTCTTTCCTTTTTTCCTTTCCCAAAAGTAAAGTGGTCATTATGGCCAGACGGGCTTTTTCCTTGGGGCAGGGTGGGCCCTTTTAGCCCATGTTGATACAGTTGATTTTTGACTGTTTAAGGGCCCCATGGGCAGAGACCCCCTTTCCCTTTTGTACTAGTTGTTAGTCAAATTTTTGTCACTTTGTAATTGTTTTTCCCCAAAGTTATTTATTTTACCCCCTCCCAAAAGTACAGCGCCCTGGTTTTAAGGGCGTCTAAAATAAAAAGATAATAAAAAATAAAATGCAGTAATTGTTTTTACTGTGGATAATTGGGGAAAATTTTAAAAAACTTCCACCAGCATCTTACAAGGTTTTTTTGCTTTTTTTTCTTTTGGGGTTTATAGGCACATATTTGGGCCAAAAATTCATTATCTCTGGGGGAAACAAAACCCGTTTACTTCCTGGGGCAGGATGATCGCTGGACATTCCCCCTCTTGTTTGTTCTTTATTTTTATTGTTTCAGATTGGGGGAAAAGGAACCCCAAATATGAACCAGCTTGGGGGCAATTCCCCAAAAAATCTTTGATTTCTTGGCTGAAATTTTTTTAGGGGCTTTCCCAAAAATGTTACACCAAAAAGCAGTGGGGTTTTGGTTTTGCTTTAAAAAAATTTCCCCAGGTTGTCTCTTAATTAACTCAGATGCTGCCAAAAAAAATCAGAAGATTCCAAAGCCTTTACCCTCAGCATTTTGGGCTTTTCCCCAAATTGTTTAAGGCTAGTAATCCCAGTGTATGTAAACTTTTGATTTGGCAGCATGTATTTAAAAGCTTTAAACTTTTTTCTCCTTTTTGGTATTTTGGCAAAAATAAATAAATTTTGGGTTTCCCAATTAACCTAAAAATGGTAAGGTTTCTTCTGTTTTTATGTAGATTTTGGGAAAAAAACCCTGCAGATGTGTCTTTTTAATTGTTTTTTGTAAAATTTGGGTTTTAACTGTAGCTATTTTGGGCTTATGTTGAACCCTTGGGAGTAAAAAAAATAAGGGAAGGGATTTTTAGTTTACTTTTATCAAAAAAACATTTTTCTATGTCTAATCCCAAGGGCAAAAAACCCCAAAACAACCACATTTTAGGCCGGGGGGAATTTTTTTTTTCCCTCATGAGACAAATTGGCAGTGACTTCATTTGGGGTTTTTTTATTTGGCCCCTTTTATTAGGAAATTAAATTTTTTGATGTTTTTGCAAAAGGCTGATTTTTTAAAAAATTTATGTTGTAATTTAAATATGTAACATTGTTTTTTTCATTGTGACAAATTTACTTGCCTAATGAAAATTTCTTTTTACCAAAACTATAACATGCAAAGACTTCTTTTTTCCCCCCCGACCCCTGAAATTTTTTAGTGTGCGGGTCAGTGATGTTAACCCAATTTTAATGGAAAATTTAGAAAATGTACTAAAAAGCTGCCCAAGTGCAAACACCTGCAATAACAAAATTATCCCTGTAAATTTGTCTAAGGCAAAACGATTTCCAGTAAGTTAAAGCTTTAATATGCACCCCATTTAGAAAAGTCCAAAAATTAAAAGTAATTAAAAAATTCGGTAGGAAAATTTAGAAAATGGATAGGGAATTTGATTGTTAATTTTAAAGTATAGGAAAAGTCATTTTATAAATATTTTTTTATAAGGGAAAAACAGGGCTGTCGGATTTATATATAGCCCTACACAACCCAAAACCAAAAAGAACATATTTTGAAATTGGGGAAAAAAGGAATATATTACCTACTTACAAGTCTTTGATCTATTTTATTATGTATAACTGGAATCTATTTAATTTTCTATGGTGGTTTTACTTTGTATCATTCATCATTCTGAAATAAAGAAAAATAATATGAGTTATAGAAAAGTCATTTAAAGTAAAACAAGACAGTTATGATGGATGTATGAGGGGCATAGTAATACCACATTTATTAAAGATTACATACTGTGGTATGATCCTATAAAACTAGGCAGGAAAGTACATTAGAAAGGTGTAGTATTGAAATACTGCTTTGACTTGAGTCTTCTTACCACTGAAAAGTTAACCCTGTGTTTCCATCAAAGTATCTGCAGCATTGATCTGAACAGTGTCATTTGGTTGTTATTATTATTCTTTATTTTAAAGCACCATCAATGCACTTAAATTTCAATCCAGCAATTTTATAGTCACCACAGGTGTATTGTAGGGGACAAGAATCTCCTTTTATTATTGTATACATTCAGATAAGTGTTTTTTTCTCTTTGGCGCAGGCCTGCTTTTGTTCATAGAGCCACCTTGCAGTCTTAAATTTGAATCCAGCAATTTTTGTAGTCACCACAAGGTGTTCTGTTAGGTGCTAAAAATACGTTTATTATCTCGTTAATGTTCAGATAGGTGTTTTTTTCAATTTGGCGCAGTCCAGCTTTTTTCATAGAGGCAACCGCAATTAAATTTGATATCCAGCAATTTTTGTCGTCACGCGGCGTATTTTTAGGTGCAAAAAATACGTTTATTATCCGTTACGATTTTCAGTTAGGTGTTTTTTTTCTATTTTGGGCGCAGTCAGCTTTATTTCAAATAGCGGCACCTTGCAATTAAATTTGAATCCAGCAATTTTGTGTCAACGCAGGTGTATTTTTAGTGCAAAAAATACCGTTATTATCCGTTTAATTTCTGATAAGTGTTTATTTCAAAAAAAAATTTTGGCGCAGTCCAGCTTTATTCAAAGTGGCACCTTGCAATTAAATTTGAATCCAACAATTTTGTCGTCACGCCAGGTGTATGTTTAGGTGCCAAAAAATACGTTTATTATCCGTATATATTTCAGATAGTGTGTTTTTTTCTTTCTGGTCAGTCAAGCTTTAGTTGATAGAGGGACCTTGCACTTAAAACTATTCAATCAGCATATTTTATGCTAGTAGTCACCACAGGTGTAATTTTTGGTGCCCAAAAATACCTTTTATTATCGTTTCTTAATTTCCAGATTCTACGTGTTTTTTTTCACTTTGGCGCAGGACAGCTTAGTTGATAAGAGCCACCTTGCAGTTAAATTTGAATCCAGCTTTTGTGTAGTCACCACTGGTGTATTGATAGGTGCAATATAAAATACCGTTTACTATCCTGTATACATTTCTGAATAGGTGTTTTTTTTCACTTTTGGTCAGTCAAGGCTTTGGTTGATAGCAGGTTCCTTGCATTAAATTTAAACCTGCAATTTTGTTGTGATTTTAGGGATTTGTGAATAGCTGTGATTTGCCGTCTTTTATTAATAGACTTGCCCAAACCTTCTTCCATACTTCTCAAATTTATTTTCTTTTGAACATGGATGCGAAATTCAGGTGGTAGAAGCAAGCAAAGAGGGGGGGGTAGGACATGGAGGTAGGGTGGCACGATGAGAAGGTGCTCTTCCAGTGCTGGCGACAACACGCATGCCAGGCGGATCGTCGGTTGCAGGGACCGTCAGGCTGTCATCGGCTGGTTCAGGACCCTGTGAATCTCAGTATCGACAGCGTCGCCAATCTGTTCTTCAGGGGTTAATGCAACCTTGCATTCCAGCAGTCTTACCTCCTCGTCCTCCCAGTCCCGGGCACATATGTCGTCATCAGCATTCATCATCACTCATCCGTCCAACATTGAAGCTGAAGGGAGCCCAAATGTAACTGTGTACCCACATGTGGATATCCATTTTCTGAAGACTCTTGATGACAAATTCTGGTTCGGGGTAGATGGCATGTTAAAAGATCAAGGGCCAATAGTAGGATGATTTTGTCCTGCTTGACGCCCAGTTACTCATGCCATCAGAGGGGAAAAGGAAAGCGGTCAATCGGCAAAATCACAGGCGGTCAGAACGGCTTGCTGTGCCTCTTGCTTGCAAACCCGCAGCTACTCCTGGATGAAGAATATCAGGACGACGATGTCACCTGTGTTGATGTGATGATGACGACATTGCGGATCCAACGTTGGTCTTTTTCAGCAGAATTTGCTTGCGGGCGCTTCTTCATACTGGCACGAGGAGGGAAGATGATGGGGTAGTGTCAAATACGGGTCCCGCCTCAAAAGGGGATCGACGGGCAAGGTCGCAAAGTCCGCTGACATTATTACGCCAGCCACTGTCACGCGGAAACCCGCTCACTCGCTTATCGCCGTCAAAAAGGACCAGGACCTCTCAAGCTGAGGCCTTCTTGAGCATGCCTCTGATTCATCCTGCGATGTCATATGCTCCTTGACGTAAAGCATAAGTAGAGGCAAGAATCTTATAAGTGTTTTAACCACCACCAACATGTCTTGTCACATGCAGCGAATGCATGAGTTTAAATGGAGGCAACACTTGGCCAAAAGGCCTGACCGACGCGGGCCTCCATCCTCTGTCACACCCTTGTCTCCGCCTCCTCCTCCTCCGCCACCTCCAAGCGTTACCTCAGCTGCCCATTTGTCTCTCAGAGTCATGATCAGGGTCAGCCTCCGCTTCAGCGTCCACCGTCGCAACGTAGTACACCAGCACACAGAGACCATCCTAACCCTTCTCCTCTGACAGTGTGATGACCTGCAGCCTACAGCGGGCCAGTTAGCAGCCAGCCTTCTGTCTTCCAGGTTTGGAGAGCCAGAAAATAAAACACTTTAACCCAAGCCATCCCACAAGCCAAAACCTGTAATGTCGGCAGTGCCAGGCTTTTTGCCTTGAAATGTTGCCTTTCCGTTGGTGGACACAGAATGGGTTCTGCAACGTCATGCCTTTTGCTGCCAATACCAGATGCTGAGCAGCATTTCCTTTGCTAGACATGCAGTCCGTGCCCTGGCGAGCACGGGTGTCATCTAAATTTCAATGCGCGTTGTCTGCCATCTGATGGTCGGAAAAGTCCATTGACACCGACACATGGACTAGTAGCACGGCCAAGGCCGCTATATCTCTGTGACTGATCACTGGGTGAGCCTGGGTGGATGTCTCTGGGGTAGCAGGACGGTGGCTCTCAGGCTCGGCGCACCGCTCTTCAAAACCGGCAGGGATGGTGCAGGGTCTTTCCCCCAAGGGTCCTTGGTGGCTTCAGTGCCAGAGAAACCAGGCAGTGTTGAATTAAATCTGTCTTGGAGACCGTCCACACAAGGTCAGGTGCTAGTGGACGGCTTTTGCAACGAGGGACGTCGTGCGCTGGTTGGGTGATAAGGAACCTTGTGCCAGGCACGGTGGTGTGCGATAACGGGCGAAATCTGCTGGCCGCCCTTAAGATCGGTAGGCTGGAGCACATCCCTTGCCTGGCACATGTCATGAACCTTGTCGTCCAGAAATTTCTAAAGTGCTACCCGGGTCTGGACTGCCTGCTGAGGAAGGCTCGAGGTCTGAGTTCGCACTTCCGCCGTTCGCACCCTGCTTCGTCCCGGCTGCGTTTGCAGCGTTCAGCTTGGCCTCCCCGTCAACCGTCTCATTGTTGACGTGGCAACACGCTGGAATTCCACCCTCCACATGCTCCAGCGATTGTGGCAGCAGCGCAATGCCATTACGCAGTACGAAGTGACACATGGCATGACAAGCAGCGGTGCGGACCTCGGGGTGTTGAGCCACCGAGAGTGGAGGCAGATGAAGAGCTCTGCACCATCCTTGCCAGTTTTGAAGAAGCCACCAAAATGGTCAGTGCGGACAATGCCCTTGTCAGCATGACCATTGTGGTGATCTTAGTTCTGGAACGATCGTTGGACACTCTGAAACATCAGGTCCCGCCAGCGACGGAGGAGGAGACGGACACAGATGCGGACACGGAGCCTTTCTCTCCGTCGAATCCACAAGGCCCGACAGTTTCTCAATTTTATCGGTCTTCATTAGGCAGTGGTTCGGGGTCCAGGGCTAGTGCAAGGCGGTGCATCAGCTCTCAGGGTGCATCATCTGAGGCAAGTCAGGGCTGTGTTGAAGCTGTGTCGGAGGAAGCGGAGGAGGAGGAGGTATTCCTGGACACAGACGTTACCGACGTCCCTGCCTTGGAAAGAGGTTGGCGCGAATTTGAGGCGGAGGAGGAAGATGTCAGTTTGCTAGTGCCCCTCGACCCAGAGGCTTGGGAAATCAAGGCTCCATCTCTCACATGAGTGCTTGATGCTCCATTTCCTCCAACATGATCTCGCATTTTAAAGGCCATCAAAATGAACAACAGTTACTGGGTGGCCACCCTCCTGGATCCCCGGTACAAAACAAAACTCAGCACTTTCCTTCCACCCACCCAAATAGAGAGTAAAATGCAGGAAATGGAGACCTTGCTGATTGATCAACTGGAGACATCTGTTGTCTGCTTCACGTTCTTCAAATGTCACGGTGGAACAACGTCAGCGACGTGACAGCAGTAGAGTGCCAAGTAGCTGTAGCGAGCAGGCAGCAGCAGGCAAGGTGGCAGAAGCCTAATGGGTGACCTCTGGCAATCTTTATTTTTCCACCTCACCAACGCATGAATGCAGGGCACACATCCAACACACAGAGACCAGCTTAAGATCATGGTGCACGACTATCTGCGTCTCAAAACCACCGATGTTTTTGTATGTGTTCCGGACCAATATGACTTCTGGGTATCCAAAATGGATGAATGGCCCGAGCTGCTCGCCAAGCCATAGAGGTGTTGTCCTGCCCAGCAGCCAGCGTCATATCTGAGCGGACACTTCAGCACAGCTGGAGGAGTCTTACAGACAAACGCATCCTGGCTTTCCACAGATAATGTGGATCGTTTGACTTTCATCAAGATGAATCAGGCATGGATCTCTGATGATGTTTGGCCAATTGCGAGGTCACCGTTAGTTGCGGTCTACTCCATTCTCTTCAAACAGAAATGGTCCTCTTGAAACTTTTTTAAAATGATATTTTTACTGCAATTTTTATTCTGTTCCAAAGTTCATTTTCTGGTTTTGCTGTGAGGAGACTGTAAAAGACACCAAGGTTTTATGACAAAACCGTATTCCATTTACTCACTTCTCTTTAGAATTTTTCGGGCATTGTCTATGGTTTTGGGAGTCTGTGCTGTGAGTTACAGCTATTTAATCATGGTCCTTTGGAACAGAAATGTGGCTTCTAAGTGGCATTTCATCCCTCACTATTTAACAGTGGCTGAGAAAGTCATTTTTATTATTTTTTTTCATGGGAGGTCATGGTGCTGTAAGATACAGCTATAATCATGGTCCTTTGGAATAGAATGTGGCTTTTAAGTGGCATTTTCCCTCAATTTTACAGTGGCTGAGAAGTATTTTTTATAATCTTTTGGGTCATGCTGCTTTGAAATGCAGCAATTACTACAGGTACTTATTCTAAAAAATGTTGTTTCTAACAAGACATTTGTTCTTCACAATTGTCAAAAGTGGCTAAGGGTCATGTTTTAATTTTTGGGGGCATTTTTGTGTGAAAATGAAGCTATATACAGGTCTCTATTATAATAAAAATTGGTTTCTTACAGATCTTTGTTCTTACAAATTGTCAAAAGTGGCTCAAGGGTCTTGTTTGAATTTTTGGGGGCATTTTGCTGTGAAAATGCAGCTAAACTACAGGGGCTCCTATTCTAAAAAATGTGGTTTCTAACAGGGACTTTGTTCTTCACAATTGTCAAAAGTGGATCAAGGGTCATGTTTTGAAATTTTTGGGGGCATTTTGCTTGAAATGCAGCTATTTACTACAGTCACTATTATAAAAAAAAAAGTTTGTTTCTAACAGAATTTGTGCTTCACAATTTTAAATTCGTCAAAAGTGGATCAGGGTCATGGTGCTGTCAAAAACAGTAATAGGAAGGACCACTGTTAAATGGACACATATTGCAAAAGACTTGTTTTTGCAAGATCTTTAACAGATCTAGCAATCCCTGTATTGAGCGACACCCATTTAATACATTTTAAAAATGAGAAAAAAGATGTGGTGGGATCCATTCTATTTTAAATATGTGTTTTCTGAATTAAGACTACTAAAAATCTGGCATGTACAAAATAGCTGATACAAATATTCCTCTGAATGTACAAGGGAGGTACAGGAAGACTTGAACAGATGTAGGTTACCCAGGACAGGGTTAGTTCAATGTCCTTTCAAACATTAAAATGTATGGTTTAAAGACTCCTTTTTCCGGCACTTTTTAATCTGTGGGTCAGAAGGTTAATGGTCTTACTCGAGTCCCAGGTTAGATATAGTCAATGTCAGTTCAATAAAATGGTGGTTTCAAAGAATCCTCTTTCCGGCCCTTTTTTAATCTGGGGGTCATGCAGGTTTGGGGCTCATGCTGTGGCCCAGGACAGGCATAGTCTATGTCCATTACAACTAATTTGGTGGTACAAAGACTCCTTTTCCCAGCACTTTTTAATCTGTGGGTCAGACAGGTTTAATGGTCATACTGTGGTACAGAATAGACATAGTCAATGTCCAGTTCAACTAAAATGGTGGTTGAAAGACTCCTTTTTATGGCACTTTTTAATCTTTGGGTCAGATAGGTTTAAGGGTCATGCTGCGTTCCAGGACAGGGATATTCAATGTCCAGTTCAAGTAAAATTGTGGTTCAAATCATACTGCCTTCTGACATTTTTAATCTGTGGGTCATGCAGGTTTAGGGGTCATGCTGTGGTACAGGACAGGGATAGTGAATGGTCTGTGACTTTTTTTCTGTGACTTTTATAACCTAAGTGTGTTGCCTAAGATGTAGCACGTATCCATTTGACTGTTGTGGATGTTAATTCCAGCTTCTCCAGCTCTGTTTGGGTGTAAAAATGAAGGTGTTGTTCCTCTCCCATAGACTTTAATGGTTATCGGCGATAATCTATTATCGACTATCGGAAATCGTCTTGATAATTGACGAAATCGACCCGATGACGATAGTCAACGTAATTGCTCATCACTAATGCTGACCTATGAGAAGAGCTTACAGAATTTGAATTACTGTATTTCCCGGCAATTTTCAATATCCAAATTCCTGATGTTGCGCCGTTCTTGATTTTTTGTTAGTGATTTTATTTATGTATTTTGTTAGAAGGTTTGAGCTCTTTTTCAGATAATGTTTTACACGTAATAAAAACAATTTTTTTGATTCACACTCTATTCCTTTACGGAGCTGAGATTTATTTCTTAAACGATCTTATATATTTTCCCTTTAATTTTAGATGATCCACTTTATCACATTTATTCGCTTTTAGACAGCTTTGATTTTTCACTTTATTCATTCATTCATTTGAAAGACAACTCGTTTTGCCCTTCACTAACATGTTTAATGATTTCTTGCTGTTTTCCAGCCTGTCTCGAATCGGAATCCATGTTAGGCGCAGTCCCTTCTGCGCCTAAGTCCCACACTGCGCCTCACACACTGGCGAGGCGCGGTGGACTTTACACCGCATGTATGAGCGCACCTCGGGCGCCGACATACATGACACATAATCTCCAAAAAATTGGGAGTCGCGCAAGAGAACAGAGAGTGACTTTTGATCACTATATTTACTATTTTGCCATAGGCAAACTTAAACTCTATCAGTTCTCTATCTGTAAAACACTAAAACGTAACTTTTATTATGTATAACTCTTAACCTCTATACACACTATTTAAAAACCTGATTTCTAACCTCATCATTTAACCCTTTTTGCTTCTGAAAGAGGGAATAACTCCCTTTCTATTATCAAGTCTGGTGGAGCACCACCTATTTACAGGAGAGCCTTATATCTATAGCAAAGTACTAGCTCCAGTAAGGGATCCCAAGCCAACTACTTGGGCAGTCGTCCCTAATCTCATGGACACAGAACAAATAAGGCCCCCTTGTGACACCCCTGCAGCGGGTGACACTTGTAGACAGAGGTGAGAAATCACAATTTATCTGACCTCCCCGACATGTTTCGCCAGCTAACCTGGCTTCATCAAGGCTTAGAGGTCCGATCACATGTGGTCTGAGCTCACTTCCTTTTATATCATGTTAGGTACACCCCCTATTCAGGTGCTCACCAATTAGCCATCAGAGAATCCACATAAAACCCACTCCCCCTTCCGCTCTCCTGCACGCACACTCATAACATGTCCTGCTAAAGCTGCCACCATGCTCCCATGAACAGCAATCCTCAGGCCTGTCTACTAAACTGAGCTCTATCCCTTGTCACTATTGTCACTGTCCCTGTCTCATGCAGCCTTGTCCTAGCATCACCAAATGAATATAGTTGGTCATAGTTAGTACGGTTGAAAGAAGACACATGTCCAACAAGTTAAGCCAAGGGTGGGGAAAATGTGGATGAAGGGAAAGAGATAAGGAGGATTTTTTTAGCTTAGTTTCCCCTATTTATGAAGGCTTTGAAATCCATAAGGCAAGAACTAATCTGCCCTAAAGAAGGTTTCATTTCTGATTCCAAAGTTGCCATCAGACTGGATCTAGATATTTTATACGGCTACATATGTATGAATATTATTTAGTAGAAAGTGGTTATCTAAGCCTTTCTTGAAACTCTCTACAGTTCCTGCTGTGACCAGCTCCTTAGGCAGCTATTCCACAGATTCACAGTTCTCATGGTGAAGAAGACTTTTCTCTTCTGGATATTGAATCCTTTTTTTCTCCAGATGGAGGGAGCACCACTTATGTCTTTACATTAAATCATTTTTCCCCATACTTTTTGTAGGGGCCATTTATACACTTATATAAATTAATCATGTCTCTCCGTCTTTTCTAAAGACTAAATAAGTTTAATGCTTTTAACCTTTCCTCATAACTAAGATGCTCCATTCCCCTTATAAGTTTGGTTGCTCGTCTTTGCACTCTCTCTAGCTCAATTACATCTTTTCTATAAACTGGAGCCGAGAACTGAACAGCATATTCCAAGTGAGGCCACATCAGTGCTTTATATAGCGGTAATATTACATCCTTGTCCCGCGAGTCCAGGCCTCTTTTAATACACGCTAATATCCGACTGGCCTTAGTGGCAGCTGATTGACACTGCATGCTGTCCTGTAGTCTATGATCTACAAGTTACTCAGATCTTTCTCCCTGTTTTTCACCCCCTTGGACATATGGTGGCTGCAGAATATCAGTACTAAGATGCAGAACTTTACATTTATCCACATTGAACCTCATTTGCCAAGTGGATGCTCAAACATTCAGTGTGTCCAGGTCTACTGGCAATTTACAAACATTGTCCATAGATTGCACTACACTACATAGTTTGGTATCATCTGTGAAAATTAATATTAATCCCCTCCTTTATATCATTAATTATTGTATTAATAATTACATTGAACAAAACAGGACCCAGTACTGAGCCTTGGGGTCACTACTCATAACTGGGGACCATTCAGAGCAGGAGTCATTTACCACCATTCTCTGAGTACAATCTGATAGCCAGTTTCAATCACTATCAATGTTATATTCAGCCACATATTCCTGTATGTAGTCCCTTATGAGCCCCTCAAACAGTTTTCCCACAATAGATGTTAAACTTACTGGTTAATAATAACCTGGGCAAGACCTAGAGCCAATTTTTGAAGACAGGTCACTACCTCCCATGAGATCAACACACTCCTCTTCTAATGCTATCATCATTTCCATGATTTGTGTACTACAGTGAGTTTTATCCCCATTCACTATTGCCACTGTTCCCTTCACATGCAGCCTTGTCCTAGCATCATCACATGAATGGATAGGTCACTACCTCCCACAAGATCAACACACTCACACTCCTCTCCTGTTGCCATAATTTGATTGGCTACAAAGCGGTCCTTTCCTTTTTACTTCATGGTACAAACTTGTTAGGCCATTATCATATCATATTTTTGTTTACAGACCAGGAAAAGCTGCCCACATGTAGATTAAGTGAAGGTTGTGACGGATGTCTAAGGGTATGTTCACACGGCGTATTTCGGTGCACATTTCTCCGCGTATTTCACCGTATATTACGGTAATTCATAGCTTTCATAGAGAACTATGGATTACGCGTCGTCCCCCTACGCGTACAATACGAGAATTGACATGTTTGTGGCGATTATGCACCGGCAAACAATGCATGTCAATCGGGCCGGTGCCCGCCTCCCTCTCCCCCCCGTGCTTCGGGAATAAGCACTGATCAGTGTAAGCTCCCAAAACACATGGCGTATTGCGGCGCATATGAGTGGTTATCATTATTTTTGCAATCTCCCCTGTATGGTACTGTGGCTTTTCTACATACTGGTGTGAACTGGTTATTATCCAATGTGCACTTTTTTTTTACTAGGCAGTTGCCCCCCTAATAAATGGGTGTGTGAACATTTTTTCCACAGTGAGCTGTACCAGTTAAATTATTCCCAGGTAGCACTGGGGCTTATATTGACTCCTACTAGGAATAGTTCATTGTCCAGCCACTGTGCTATAAGTATGGTCTTGTGTCAGTGTTTTTAAGTTCTTCACCCTCTCCTTTTGTCATCGTCTTATAAAAAGAAAGACAATTTCAAATTTCACAGCCACTTCATGGGCTGTTTGGCGACACAGGAGCCTGCACCTTAAGATTGCTTGTGTAGGAAGCTGGGGAGCAGGTGACAACCACACAATCTTGATGGGTCATTGACCTTGACCTCACAGCGGTGGTGAAGTTTGCAAGAGCTGACAAACCCTAAAATTGTGTTCAACTTTTGCCTCCATCCAAACGTCATGCGTGTGTGCCACAACGCTGAATATAGTCTCCACATGGATGAAGGACTCTAGACAAGCTACAACCACAGTATATCTCTGTTTCAGAAGCCTATGTCCTCAATGACAGAACAGGTGGAAAAAGAAATATTTAAATGTCTCTGTGGTGGAAGAAGACTGCTGTGGGGCAGTGATCCTCAGTCGTAGTAGCCCCCTATTCCACTGGTAATTAAAACTACCACAGCCTTAAAGGGGACCTATGAGGTCCTTGCGACAAAAAGCTCTAATGATGATTACTGCTTCATTGATTCCATAGTCTCTATTTCTTTTCTATCCCTTCCCCCATTCATTATAGTAGTTATTGTTGCCATTAGTTTGGACACTCATATCCAACATCAGACAAGGGTGTCTGGGGCCCACAAGTGAAGTTGATTCTTGAGGTCCACCAGTGGAGTTGATTTTTGGGGTGAAGTTAAGCCTTGAAACCTTCCAGTGAAGTTGATTCTTGGGCCTACCTGTGGAGTTGATATTTGAAGCCCACCAGTGGAATTTATTTGTAGGGCCTACAGTGGAATTAATTTGTTGGGCCCACCAGTGGAGTTGATTTGTGAAGTCCTCCAGTGGAATTGATTTGTTGGGCCCACCACTAGCGATGATTCCTGGGGTCCACCAGTGGAGTTGATTCATGGGCCTCAGCAATGAAAGTGATTGTTGGGGCCACCATTAAAGTTGATTTGTGGGGCCCACAAATAAAGTTGATTGTTGGGGTCTACCAGTAAAGTTGATTGTTGGGGCGCACCTGTGCAGTTGATTTTTGGGACCTACAGCTACTGTACATGCCTTTTGCTTTCTGCCTCTCTCTACTTTTCTCTCTGAAAAAAGAGCACCAGTCCTGCCTTTCCATAAGGAACACTATAGCAAGGGGCCCAACAGAGATTTTCCCTGCTCCCCAGGGGGCTAGTCCACACCTTCCCATACCTAAATGAACTCCTAGTCTGTCAAGTGGGCAGTCTTTACCACTCAGTTCTAAACACTGGTGAGCATGAGCAGTGATGACCACGCTCTTTACTTATTGTTGACTGTCAAGGGGATCACTGCTGCTCATGTCCAGTAGATGATGACACCATATGGACGTGACTGTGGTGTCAATTATTTGATAGTAAGGTCTATTTCTTATGAGAAAAATCACAAATAACCTATTAGAACTTATTGATTATACATCAGGTGCATACAAAGATAACAATGTAATCAGGCATTGGGAACCCTATATTAATTCTCTAGTACACCCGAGATAAGCTCTTACTGCATTTAGTTAATTTGTATATTTCTAGTTTTAAACTGTATACTTTCTTTTTTGGACTTATGTAAAAAAATAAATAAATAAAAAAAAAATAATAAAAAAAAAAATATATATATATACACACTCACCGGCCACTTTATTAGGTACACCATGCTAGTAACGGGTTGGGTCCCCCTTTTGCCTTCAGAACTGCCTCAATTCTTCGTGGCATAGATTCAACAAGGTGCTGGAAGCATTCCTCAGAGATTTTGGTCCATATTGACATGATGGCATCACACAGTTGCCGCAATTTGTCCCGGTCTGCACATCCATGATGCGAATCTCCCGTTCCACCCCATCCCAAAGATGCTTATTGGATTGAGAAATTTGGTGATGTGGAGGCATTTGAGTACATGAACTCATTGTCATGTCAAGAAAACCCGTCTGAGTGATTCCAGCTTTATGACATGGCGCATTTATCCTGCTGAAGTAGCCATCGATGTTGGGTACATTGTGGTCATAAAGGGATTGGACATGGTCAGCAACAATATCAGGTAGGCTGTGGATTGCAACGATGCTCAAATTTGGGACCAAGGGGCCCAAAAAGTGCCAAGAAAATATTCCCCACACCATGACCCACCACACCAGCCTGAACCGTTGATACAAGGCAGGATGGATCATGCTTTATGTTGTTGACGCAAATTCGACCCTTACCATCCCAATGTCGCAGCAGAAATCGAGACTCATCAGACCAGGGAACGTTTTTCCAATTTTCTACTGTCCATTTTTCGATGAGCTTGGGGAAATTGGAGCCCCAGTTTCCTGTTCTTAGTGAAAGGAGTGGCACCCGTGTGGTCTTCGTGCTGTAGCCATCTGCCTCAAAGTTCGCCCTACTGTGCTTTCAGGGACGCTCTTCTGCCTAACCCTTTGGGTTTTAAAGGGTGGCAATTTGAGTCACTGTTTGCCTTTCTATCAGCTCGAACCAGTTGCCCATTCTACTTTGACTCTGGCATCAACAAGGCATTTCCGTCCACAGGACTGCGCTCACTGGATGTTTTTTCTTTTTCGGACCATTCTCTATAAACCCTAGAGATGGTTGTGCGTGAAAATCCAGGAGATCAGCAGTTTCTGAATACTCTGACCAGCCTTCTGGCACAACAACCAAAGCCACGTTCAAGGCACTCAAATCACCTTTCTTCCCCATATGATGCATCGGTCTTTGAACTGCAGGAGATTTCTTGAACCATGTCTACATGCCTAAGTGAACTGAGTTGCCGCATGTGATTGGCTGATTAGAAATTAAGTGTTAACGAGCAGTTGGACAGGTGTACTAATAAAAGTGGTCGGTGAGTGTATATATATATATATATATATTTATTTTTTTACATAAGTCCAAAAAAGAAAGTATACAGATTAACTAGAAAATATACAAATTAACTAAATGCAGTAAGAGCTTATCTCGGGTGTACTAGAGAGAATTAATATAGGGTTAATATATTTATATATATATATATATATATATATATATATACACACACACACACAGACAGTCCACGGATAACGCCATTCCGACTTACATCTGTCCCCTAGTTACAAACAGAGACTTATGGGGCATGCTGGCACTTGTAGTTCCATGTTCCACAGCAGACAGTAGCTGTGGGCCGACAAGTTCCAGCATGCCACAGCAGCACGAGAGGTGAAAATTAAGTGAAATCTTCTTAACAGGGGCACAGACAGCAAAACAAATGTAAAAACCTTTCCCTGTACTATCCAAAACTAAAAAAAAAACAACTGTTTGTGCTGGAGTTACATTTAATAAATATACCTGTTCTGACTTACATACAAATTCAAATTAAGAACAAACCTACAGTCCCTATCCCATTCGTAACCCGGGGACTGTCTGTATATACATATATATACACATACATACACACAGACAGTAATACCCTGTTATCCATCGCTTCGGTATCCATCATTTCAGTTACATCATCATCAATGTTGCAAAAAACCTCATTATCCGTTGTTTGTCATCACAGATCCATCACTTCACATTCAGTATCCATGAGTGCAACCATCCCTTATTCACTGCAGCCACTTTAGTTGGTGCCGTAAAGCCGCATCATCTTTTACTGCATCCGCTCACAATGTTCTTTATGTCTCGTTACATTATTACATTATACTGTACAGTACTTTTTTTTTTCTGCCTCGTTATCCGTTGTTTCATTAACCATCACACTATTCTGGAACGCATCCCCCAGCGGATAATGGGGTATCCCTATATAGAGTTACATTTTTTTTTTGTTTCTTTTGCTAATTAAATCATAACAACACTCCTTTAGAGCACGCAAGTAATTGCACAATATTTTTAAATAATATATTTTTTTATTATTCTTAGGAAACAAAATGCGGCTATTTAAAAAACAAAATAATACCAAGGCATAAAAAATCCATTGGTTAAAGTCTTTCTTTTCTACTAATTGAGCCTTGTCTTTTTTAGATGCTTTCAGTCTCCTTTTTCCTTCGATGCTGTTTTGGAAAAAAAAAAAAGTTCTGTTCACCTTAAAAAAAAAAAAGATAACTTCAAGTCTGGAGGCAAAATGCAGTGTATTTAAAATTTATATACTGTGCAATGCCTTTGTTTTGAACTTGAGCAGACGGGAAAACTTCACTATTTTCCATGCCATCTGACTCTATCCTCATTTGTTCTTCTGTGTTCGGCTGATTACTATGCAACGATGCCTTCAACTTGTGGTTCCATTATTTAACTACATGCACAGTCATAGCTGACCCTTCCTGATCAATTGCCAATCCATACAGGTTTGACTGATAAAAGAGCCAATTAGATTTAAGCAAATTAAGGGACATCACCAATGTCAACCAGTTATTAAACGGATGCTATATTCTGTGCATACCAAATACAAACAAACCAATACCTATATATTGAACCATATAATGTAACCCACTTACTAATTAATAATGTACATTCCAGGATAATAGTATTTGTAAGATATCCCTTTGTAGGTTGTCCAGAATAGAGAAGCTTTAACATGTCGGAAAAAAGAAATCCAATACCTCAAAATAATTCAAGTCAATGAGTCTAAGCTGCAACACCCAACACAGACTATTTACAGGAGTGGCGCTATTTATCATGATTTATATGTTAATTGCTTATAAAACATCAACATATTCCTAAGCACTGTACAGAGACTTTCATCAGTCAGACCAGTCCCTTATCCACTAGTGGGGAAGATGGAGGGATATATTTGTGTAATGTGGATGGAAAACTCAGGGAGAACATACAAATTGCATTCAAATGGATAACCCCAGTTAGTAGAATACCTTCTTTTATTTAATACCTTCTTTTAATTTTATCATCATGTAGTTTTTAGGTCTAACTTTCTGTTTTATGCTGGGCTAATTTAATATATCTATACAATAGGTTAGAGCTTCCCTTTTCTGATACAGAGGTCCAAATTACCTGCATAACGCTTTACGCGGCCACAGCTTGAGTGAGCATGGCTGCTTCTTGTGTACAATTGTATCATTAAAGGGGTATTCCCATTACAGCAAGTGATTATTGAAGGGCAAATCACTATAAAGTAAGCAATTTTCAAAATGCATGTTATTAAAAAATATGTTTGTTTACCTAATACAGGCATTTTTTGCACCTTTATCTTGCTCTCTTGTCTCCATGGTTACCGACCACCACTGTGTGCTTTCAGTTGAGGCCAGTAATACAGCGTTATCAAAGACTGTCTGAGAGTTAGTTCCTGCGGCCGGGACGGGGGGAGGGAGGAGGAGTACGCTTGAGCAACAATTTGCGTTTCTACTATCCTGGCCACAGGAACTTATTCTCAGACAGTCTTTGGCATCGCTGCATTACTAGCCACAACTGAAAGTACACAGTGGTGGTCTGTAAACATGGAGACAAGAAAGCAAGTTGACGGTTCAAAAAGGCATGTATTAGGTAAAGCATACATATTTTTAATAACATGCATTTTGAAAATGGCTTACTTTACAGTAACTGGCTCTTCCAGCAGAACGTACTGTGACGGGAATACCCCTTTAAGTTCAATGCATCAGCAGTATGGTATAAGCTCTCATACGCCCTCTAATGATGGCTGCCGATAAACAAAGCTTTGACCATTAAAACAACATATTAACTTTGCCCAACATTTGCCTTACATGATCCTCATAACATCAGGAACTGAGCATGGAGCGGGCTCGGGCATCTAGCATGGACACAGAAAGTGGACAACAATAAGATTAAAAGCAGTGTTGTGAATGAGCACACTTTTTAAGGCCTTGAGGAGCCACGTATGTGAACAGAGCAGCTATTGGACTCATTTTTGTCCACATCCTGTGACCAGAATTTTAATAAAGGAAACTACATGATATTCTGTTGAGTGTTGTGGATTGTATCTACTATCACTTGTGTTTCACCTTCTTCCTAATTACAGGGGTTGTCTCTCCTTGCTGTTTCTCTGAGACACAAGCAGCATTAGATACATGCTTCTCTTGTAACTGCTCTGACAGAGAGCAGGAGATCATATCTATAAGCTCTGAACCTCTCTGCTCTAAATAAAAATAAAAAGTAATTATTCTCCTTTGTTTGTTAGAGATAACACACTCTGTTCTCAAGCTGCCGCCTGTCCTGTAAACCGACCTGTGGCGACGTCACTCCTTCTCTCAGATAAGACAAAGAGCAGAGAGAGAAGGAGAGAGCAGGACGGTAACCAGAGAAACCTGTGTACAGTCAGAACAGATACAGTAAATCTCTTTTACCTCTTCAACAAAGCAAAATAAACAAAGCACAGTTTTTTGAAAAAAAAGTATTTTTAGTGAAACACCTACAGTGTGTGGTTGGTGTGTTTTTATGTGCTGCATATAGGGTACATGATTGAGGTAAAAAGGCATGGAGTACATAATTGAATTAAGAAGGCAGTACCAGTGGCAATTCTTTTTTGGAGAGATTTGTCAACAAAAATCTATGCAATAGGATCGGTTTAAGAAAATCGATCTGCGTAGAATTTTTAAGATGTTAAATAGTGTTGCTTTAAGAGAACCCTGTTTGGTTCAACACTAGTTTTGCTGAACTTGTAAAAACAAAAAGGAAAAAAAGTGTTTTTTGACCAAATTTTTTTCTAACCTTAACATCTACCCTTTCCTTAACCATAACATTAACTCTGTGTTGGGGTTAGGGTTTTTTCTTTTATGGGTTAGTTAACTGTTCTGCGACGCTTTGGGTATAATGCCACTTCCAGTTTACAGAACATCAAGGTTAGAATTAGGGTAAATTTTTGTGTGATTATTTGCCAAAATTCCATTAGGGCCAAATCCAAATTGAATTGCTAAGATTCGGGTTAAATTTGATTTTAACCTGAAGCACAACAGTACTGTTAAATAAAAAAATGCGTTTAAGTCTAAAAATTCAGCTGCAGCATTAAAATCTACCAACAACATGCTATAGAGCAGGAGAAGCTGAGCATGTGTATGTATGTATGTATATATATATATTTTTTTTTTGTGGAAAAAGATTCAGGATAACTTATAACCTATTGTTTGAAATATATCTTCATTATGTTCTTTCGGAATCCAGTGGGTGCACTGTAATAGTTGCCAGTCACTGATTAGAAGCACCTACTGGACTCCGAAAGAACATAATGAACAGAGGTTTAGGAGAATAAAATACAAATTATACTGAAGTTTCTCCTATTCATCTGCAACTGGCTGAGCACTGTTTTAGCCATAGAAAAAAAAAACACATTTCAAAACACTCATCAAAATAAATATACTCAATAAGCATAACTACCAGGAAAGTAGAGACAAGAACTTCTCTGTGGTCCTTGACAAAGGGGGCACATCTCCACTTAGAGGTAAGTGCAATTCGTGGTAACTTTGGATATTGGAAGGGAAGAGTGGATAAATAAATACAGGCTCAGACTGACCCACAGGGGAACAGGGAAAAACTCCTAATGGGCCTCTAGGCGTGGTGGAGCCCTGGGAATAGAGGCAGAATACAAGGGACAGAGTGCAAGAGTCATGTTCGGTCATGCACAGTAGCTGCAGTGTGGGCCTCCAGAATCAACTCAACTGGTGTGCCCCAAGAACCAAATTCATTGGTGGGCCTCAAGAATCAGCTCCAATGGTGTGCCACAAGGATCAGCTCCAATGGTATGCCCCAAGGATCAGCTCCAATGATGGGCTCAAGGCACCCCAGTCCAACAATGAATAAATCTATATAACTGACAGAATGAGAAAAAGAGTGGAGACCAAAATAATCATATACAGTATTCCTTGTTCCGATGCAATGACGCTCAGTCCAAGTTCTGCTAGAGGTTTCCATAGTTACTTGATGGACACTGGTGAAAAACAGAGATAGTAATTGTCGTCCAAAGCTATTTGTAGTGACTCTCCAAATAGAGAGGGGGTCTGATGTGGAGATCCTCCCCAACAATGACTCTATACGCCCTACTAATTTACACAAGAGGGACTTACAAAATAAAAGGCGACCCCATCGACATCTACCTTAACAGGGTTTTTGAACCAGGTGTATCAGAAGTCAAACTTGTGCCCCAATGACATTTTTAAAAGGACTCTTCAATTGTGTCCCTTATAACACTGGTATTGTTTTATTGGTGGGGGTTAAGGATTAATTGGATACCAGGGCCCGATTGCAATGGATACCTGTGCACCTCATACCATTAGTCTAAACAAAGCCTACAGAGAGCGGGATAGCCTAACAAATCATGATAAAATATAACATTTATTAATATCACTCTAAAACCCAGAGTGATATTAATAAATGTTATATTTTATCATGATTTGTTAGGCTATCCCGCTCTCCGTAGGCTTTGTCTAGACTAATTTGTTTTGGGATTGCTGACGCTATTATCCGTGTGGATTACCCCAGTCCTATATCTTTTAGGGGAATAAGTGTTTTTTTCACCTCATACCATTATAACATGTTCTTGAATTGCCAATCAGTATATACTCGTTTTTTGCTGAATTTTGTGAACAGCGGTTTTTTTTTTATACTTCTTAATATTTGCTCATTATTTATTCTTCACCTGCTTGACATGAACCTGTGATTCCAATTTCCTTGATACAAGAAAGCTCGGTGCATGAATAAGAATGTCGTAGGTTTATTAGAAGGATTCGTCAATTCTTACAGATTCATTTATTATTCATTTTGATATGATCACGGTGGAAGAGAAGACATCATTGAGCATTTGTATTAATAACACTCAGCCATAATGTAAATCTAGTTACGAACACCTACTCACATTAATGCCACATGGTTTCTGCATGATTCCCCTAAATGATGATAATATACATCCAGGTCATTAAATAAAAGAAAGCCTGAGCTGGAGCCAATTTACCTAATGATCTATACGATTAACTTATCGCAAGGTCATCAAATAAAAAATGTCATTCAGAAGTTATTTCACTTTATTAACAGCAATAAACAGCAATGCAAACATGTCGGCTGTCCTTATAATGTGTGCTCGAGCCACAATTACTTCCCATTTGAGTAAATGAATTGCCTAGTATCAGGGAACTCTGAGTTAATTGAGGGTAGTTCCTTATTTGGGACCTCTGTCAATTAGCCTGCAGCAAGATCAGATAGAAAGGATGCTTCTCCTTCTGCAGGACCAAGAAAATCCAGTTTATTGTCTTTAATGGACAATGTGTAACACTTCCCTTCTCCTGTGGAGGCGCTGTAGGAGAAATGAGTAATTTTTCTTGGGTTAGAGCTGGGAGTATACAGCTGATGGGAGTCTGTTACAAGATTTACTGTATTGATACCAGAAGGATCACCATTTGCCAGCAAGGTGCAGCAGCAATGAAAGAACAAGACATACTTGGGGAATGGACATCAGCAGCAGATCAGAGGCTGGAACATGGAACGACCAGACATAAAATGTCAAACAAGACATACTTGGGGAATGGACACCAGCAACAGATCAGAGGCTGGAAAGAGGAAAATGGACACCAGAGTAGGACAGGAACACTGGAGAAGGGCAAAAAAATAGGCACCGAAGAAGCACAAAAATGGAGACACCGAAGGAGGACAAGAACGAAGACACTGAAGAAGAACAAGAATGGAAACACTAAAGAAGGACAAGAATAGAGACATTGAAGGAGGACAAGAACGAAGACTCCAAAAGAGAACAAGAATGGAAACACCAAAGAAGGACACAAATGAAGACAGTGAAGGAGGACAAGAACGAAGACACCAAAAGAGAACAAGAATTTAATTATCAAAGAAGGACAAGAATGAGAACATTGAAGGAAGACAAGAACGGAGACATCGGAGAAAGACAAGAATGGAAATACTGAAGAAAGATAAGAAGGAAGACGTTGAAGAAGAACAAGACTGGAAACACCAAAGAAGTACAAGAATGAAGACATTGAAGGAGGACAAGAATGAAGACACCAAAAGAGAACAAGAATGGAAACACCAAAGAAGAACAAGAAAGGAGACATCAGAGAAGGACAAGGATGGAAATACCGAAGAAGGACAAGAATGGACACTGAAGAAGAACAAGAACGGAGATACCAGAGAAGGTCAAGAACATGGGCACCAGAGATTTGCAAGAATATGGATAAGGAGAAAAATGTGGGCACTGAAGCAATGCAAAAACATGGTCTGAAGAGTAAACACACATGACTTTTAAACACCAGCTGTCAGGCATGAAACAGACATGGAACAGAGTAGGAGTCAAGAAAATTTAACTTTTTTTGCTGGTACAGCAGAGAAATGGAGACATAACATGGAATTAACTGAGGATCAAATGCAGACTTAAATTGACTGCAGTTGTTTGGCAACACAATCGCTCAGAGATTGCACAAAATTAGCTTCAAAGTTTGACACTTTGAGTACAAGTGCAAACATAATTGTAAATAACAGGGACCCATTTTTTTAAACTCTGTAGTCATCTTATTTTTAGAAATTTTGTGACAGAAAAAGGTATTTCCCAAAGCAGAAAAGCTGTCATGGACGCCCCTGCGACCTCCGTCCCGGGTCGCAGGCGCGTCCGTGCTGCGGCTCCCAGCGGAGCCCCGTCCCGCACGTCGGGTTCGGGGTCCACTCATGTCCCAGTCCCCGCCGGCGTCTACTTACCCGGACGCGCTCCTGCTCAGTCAGTCCTAGTCACCCGGCGCGTGGCTCCGCCCCTAGGGCCGCGCGCGGCCCGGCTGTTTGAAATTTAAAGGGGCAGTGCCGGTAATTGGGTATTGCCGGGCACTGCTCCTATTTAGGTTTGGCCCCTTCCTGCCGGCCCTCGCCGGATCCTTAGTGTTTTTTACCTCTGGAGAAAGCGTTCCTAGCCTTGTCTTGTCTATCCGTGTACCGTACCCCTTGCCTACGTTTTATCGACCACGAATCTTGCCGCCTGCCCTGATCTTCTGCCTGTCCACGTTTACGATCCAGAGCCGCCTGTCCTGACCTTCTGCCTGTCCACGTTTACGATCCAGAGCCGCCTGTCCTGACCTTCTGCCTGTCCCCGACTACGAGCTTGCCTGACGTATCTGTACTACGTCTACCCTTGGCCACCACCCCAGGCAAGTCCCGCCAGTGGAAAGTCTGGTAGACCCCGCCGCAGCAAGCCCATCCCGCTTTACGGGGGCTCTGGTGAATCCCGGACCTACTTATATTCCGTTCCCTGGGGGGGCTTCCCCCATCGGGGGTGTCCAGGGGATCCCACCCGTCCGTTCATAGGACCCGCCATGGATCCTCCCAAAGGGTGTCTTTGCCAAGTGCCCCGTATACCACCGTTGTGGCCAACAGTCAAACGCTGCGCAAAGCGCAACAGCTCGACAACTCTCCTTTTCTGGGGCATTCACCCCACCAGCAGCAGCATCGGCTGCAGTGGTTCCTCCCGGCATTGCCCCAGGGGGTCCCAAGCTCCGGTTATCCATGCGACTAAGTTTATGGGTTCCCAAAGGGTCGCAGGGGCTTCGTCCCCCATCTCCCTGCATTGGGAACCATGGCAGGTCTTTTTTCCGTCAGAAAATCCAATGGCCTCGTGGCCCGTCTCCTCTCCAAAGCCCGGGCCGGGGCAACTCCTCTGGGGACCGAGGGGGACCCACTTAGGGCCGACCTAGCGACTTTTCTACTTAGTTCCGGAGTTTTTTGGGGAAACCTCTCGTGCTCATCTCCCCGAAATCCCCCGTTAAACCTGCACAAGGGGAACCCCCTGGAGACTACGCCGTGAAATTCCGCCACTAGCAGGGAGCTCCCGGAACATAAGCATATGCGCCACTTCAAAAAAGCCTCTCCAGCCCAATCAAGGTGCACTCGCCGCCCAGGACCTCCCCCTTTCTTTAAGCAGCAATCCACCCAACCGTTTTGACCCGATTGCAAAAGGCGTGGGGAGCCCCGCCAAAGAAAGACCAGCCGTACAGCCCCACTCCTCTTGCCCCGGGTGTTTCAGGGCCCCACCGCCCCCTTTTCCACCAGCCTGAAGAGGCCATGCAAGTG
Source organism: Phyllomedusa bahiana (assembly GCA_025379985.1). NCBI lineage: Eukaryota > Metazoa > Chordata > Amphibia > Anura > Hylidae > Phyllomedusa > Phyllomedusa bahiana. The sequence continues at coordinate 84,187 of JAODAL010007328.1, forward strand.
ATAGACCCACCTGTCTCCGCAAGAACTTAACCGACCGTAAAGAGAACCTTTCCTACTGGGGCACCCCTGTACCCCCTTTTGTCTGCTTCGCCACGCGTGGGGAAAAACGGGTACACCTACACGGGGGAGAAGCCCCCTAACTGTGCACCCTCTCCCCCCGCCTAACATTTTGGTCTGACGGCACTACTTTCAGGTTTACCCCGGTTTCTTCCCCCTCCTATTGGGTCTACCTTGGGAGCGCCATCCCCCTGTTTTGAGGGCAGAGGGGCAGGTCTTGCGATGGGGTCAAGTGTCGGTCCCTTTTTGGGGGACACCCGCCGGGGTGCCACCCTTCTATGGTCCCAAAACCCTAAGCCTCTGGGGCCTTTCCCGCCCTTATCAGGATATGCTGAGTTTTCCCGAAAAACGGGCAACCCCCTGCCCCACATCGTCCCATGATTTTTCCGATGACCCATTTCCCTACCCGCCCTCCTCGGGGGGGTCTACCCCTTATCCGTTTCGGAACCAAACCATGCCAATACATCTGAAATCTCCAAAAGGGTTTATTTAAATCCCTCTCTCGCGGGGAGGTTTCTTCTTCTGGGAAAAAAAAAACGGTACCTTGCCACCCCCATTATACCGGGGGCGAATAAGATCACGGGAAAATCATACCCCTACCGTTGATCACGGAGTTTTTTTGATCGCGCAGGGGGCAAGGGTTTTCTCCAAGTTGGGTCAAAAGGGGCCCCACAATTTTCCGAATCCCAAGGGGTTTAATGGAAGACCCTTCAACACCCGGGGCACCCTTCGGTACCGGTAATGCCCTTCGGGCTGGTAATGCCCGCCTCTTCCAGGGGCCGGAAGACATTTTCAGGATCTTCTCTACACCGCGATGGTCTATCTACATTTTTGTCCGCCTGACCCCCCCGGGGGGGGGGGCCCCCCATTTCATGCCGTAGGGGTTGAACGGCTCCGAGATAACACCCGTATGCCCGCTGGGAAAAGCCTCTTCCACCAAACCACCTTCCGTTTTTGGGGTAATTTTTTTCTGATCGAGCCTACAATGATCCAGCAAAACTGTCACCCTGTTGCAGTGGGCCCCCCAGCGGTTTGCGTGCCATACAGCGTTTCTTGGGGTTTTGTAACTTTATCGCCAATTTTATTCCCCCTTTTCTACCTAGTGGCTCCATATGGGTCTCACTAAAACACCAACCCCCCGCCGGCCCCCGAAGCTAGAGGGATTCGCAAAACCAGGCCTCCTTTTCCTCCATCTTTCTCTCACGGCCGGGCCCCCCCCCCCCCAAACCCTTTACCTTGAAGTGGATGCCCGCCGTGAGGGGCGGAGCCCCTTACCAAAAAGGCCCCGGCAAGACCTAACGTGTTTCTTTTCCAAGATTCTCCCCGCCCAAAGGACTACACGATACGACCGTGATTGCTGGCCATCAAATGCTTTGGGGAAAAATGGGCTACCATTGGGGGGGGCTCCCATCCCATTGCACTATTCGGACCACAAAAACCTTCAATACTTTCCAGACGGGTCGCATTAACCCACGCCAGGCTAGGGGGTCCTTTCTTCTCCCTTTTTATACAATTCACTTCCCCGGGCCCCCGAGAAGAACACAAGGGGGACCCCCCCCGGGGTTCTGACTGGGGGGTGGGAGTCTACTCCCCAAACAAATAATTCCCCCAAACCCTTTCTCGCTCTCCATTACCTCCGAAGGTTCCTCCATGGGGGAACCCTACTTCCCCTGCCTCCCCAACCATCCGAAATGGGGCCATTGCTCTTGGTGGCCGTCACCCGGGCTGTAAACTTCCTTTTGATATCCCCGTTCTATGGTGGCCAACCCTCAAGGATTTAAGGGTTTCGTTCAGGGCCTTAATCTTTTCCCCAACAAAGACGCCCGCACAAGCCCGGGCCCACACACCCTTACCATTCCGACCAACCTTGACCAAAATGCAATGGACTTTATAAACCCATCTCCCCCCTTTGGCGGCAACACCGTCATTGGGGGACTTCTGAAACGGGTTTTCCAAGAAGGGACATTTTTTCCCTCTGCCGGGCCCGGGCCAAATTGCCAACCGCCTGGGGGGAGCTATTTTTTTCCAAAAAATTTTTTCCCTTGCAAAGGCTTTTCCCCCAGCAAATCGTCCCCGGATCGGGAGTCCAGTTTGTCTCCAAGTTTTGGCTGCCCCTTTTTTCCCCAAACCCCTGAACCGACTTCTCTTCTTACCATATGTTGAGCTTGCGTTTTGGTATCGAATCCCATCGAAAGCGTTTGTCCCGCTATCGTTTAAGTTTTTTTTGATAGGACGTCGATAGACCCATGACCTTAAAGTCTATGGAGACAACAACACCTTCATTAAATTTAAAACCCCAAAAAAGGCTGGGGAAACTTTAAAAATTTAAAAATCCACAAAAAGTCAAATGATACGTGCTACATCTTTTGGGAAAACACTTTGGGTTTTAAAAAATCACAGAAAAAAAAATCACAGACCATTCACTACCGGGCTTGTACCACAGCCTGACCCTTTAAACCCCGCTTTACCCCAAATTGAAAAGTCCAGAAGGCAAAAAGATTAACCATCCTCTTTCTTGAACTGGGAAAATTAAAAATCCCTGCCTGGGGCCCCACCTGACCCCAAACCTGCAAGACCCCCACCCTATAAAAAGTCCGGGAAAAAGGTCTTTCAACCACCATTTTTTTTTCATTTAACCCTTGACTATACCTTTCCTTCCCCAAAAGGAAACCCCAAACAAACATGAAACCCCCACATTTAAAAATCCGGAAAAAAGGGGTCTTTCAAACCCCCATTTTTGTTTTTACTGGAAAATTGAAATATAAACCCTCCCCGGGGCCCCACCGACCCAGGGCCCGTTTCAGTGGGGGGTAAGCCCCGGGTGGGGTCCGTCATCTATTAAAAACGCAGGGTTTAAAAAGCCCTGAGACGCAGCAAAAAAAACCCGCGTGCGAAGCAGATTTTCGGGAATGGAAGTTAGAACTCCCCCCCTTCCCCGGTTTCCCAGTCCCAATTTCCGGGAAACGCTTTTCCCCCGAAAAGTGTGGACCAATTGACTTATTGAAATACTGGGGTTAACGCCCCCTTTAAAAACCCATGCCCTTTATCTTGGCATTCTTTTTTTTCCCTTTTTAAACCCAAAGGGGTGGGGGAAATGGGCTCTTACTTTTTTCTCTGCCGGCTCCATACTCCCAAAGTCCTCTGAATAAAAATACATCGGGGTTTAATTTTCCTTACCTCCCTTTTTTTTTTTTTTTTTTTTTTTTTTTTTTTTTTTTTTTTTTTTTTTTTTACAATTTAAAGGAATTTTTTTTTAAAAGCTATTTTTTTTACATGCAATTTTTTTTACTTTAATTCAAAAACACATTTTTTTAAATAGATGGAAACCCACCCGTCTTTGTTTCCCTTTTTTTCCCTTTTATTAAATGGTTGGGTTTAATACAGGGGTTGATAGCTATGTTTTAAAAATCTTTTCAAAAACAAAATCATTTTTTTTTCCCCAAAATTTTTTTTTTCCATTAACATGTCCTTCCCCATTCCCCGTTTCTGACAGCACCAAACCCTTGAGCCACTCGTTGAATGGTAAGAACAAATGTCTGTTTAAGAACAACATTTTTTTAGTATTAGAACCGGTTTATAGCTCTGTCACAGGCATATGCCCCCTAAATTTTAAAGCTACCCTTGACCCTTTGGTCATTGTGAAAACAAATCGTTAGAAACAACATTTTAGAATAGTCCTTAGTAACTGCAGTGGCACAGCAAAATGCCCCAAAAATTCAAACATAACCCTTGACCACTTGTCAATTGTAAACAAAGTTCTGTTTAAACAACATTTTTTTATAGAGATTTGAGATTAATTGCTGCATTTCAAGCAGCTATACACAAAAAAATTATAAAAATGACGTCTCCACCACTTTAAAAATTGTAGAGAAATCCACTTAAAGCCACATTCTATTCCAAGACCATAAATTCTTAGCTATCTCACAGCAACATGACCCCAAAAATTGGATAAAAATACTCCACCACTATAAAAATTTGAGAAAATGCCACTTAGAAGTCCACATTTCTTCCAAAGACCATGAGATATATATGTCTTATCTCAAAAGCAACATACCTCAAACATTGACAATGCGTAACGTCTTAAATATAGATAAAGGAATAATGTTTGTCAGGAAGACCTTCTTCTTTTACATCTCCGCTCACAAAACCATCATAATAACTGTGAAAAAGATAAAATTTCATAAAAAGGACATTGAAAAAAAAAAGTTTTCAAGAACCAGTTCTTTTAAAAGAATGTTTAATAACCTCAGCTAATCTACCTCGCAATTGGTGCCACAACATCATCAAGATCCATGCCTGATTCAGTCTTGATAAGTCAAACGATCCACATTATCAGTGGAACCCGATGCTTTGTCTTAAGACCTCCACTTGCTGAAGGTTCCGCCTCAGATATGACCTGGCTCTGGCCATCAACTCCTCGATGCGTACGACCAGCTCGGACCATTCGCCATTTTGATACCCAAATCTAATGGTCTAGGAACACAGCAAAAACACGGTTTGAACCAGATTTCTCACCATGATCTAAAGCTTGAACTCTGTGGTTGATTGTGCCCTGCAATGCAGCTGGAGTTAAACCAAAATTTCCCAGAGTCACCCATTATCTTCGGCACCTGCCTGCGCTGCCCGCACCCTACTTCACTCTACGGCTGCACTCGCTGAGTGTTCCACCGTGACCATTGGATCGAAAGCAACCACCATGCTTCTGTTGATCTACACAAGTCTCCATTTCCTCAGGTTACTCTCTATTTGGTGTGAAGAAAGTCTGATTTTGTTTGTACCGATCCAAGGTGCCACCCATAACCTGTTTTCATTTTGATAGCTCTAATCAGGAACATGTTGAGAAATGGAGGCATCCCAACACTCATGTGAGAGATTGAGCCTTGAATTTTCCCACCCCTCTGCCCTGCACTAGCAAACTGATCTTCCTCATCTTCTCCTCCGCCTCGAATATCCGCCAACCTCTTTCAAGCAGACGTCGGTAACAGCGTTGTCTAGAAACCGCCTCCTCCTCCCTCCTTCTGCTCCTCCGCACACTTCACCGCCCTGGCGTGCACTAGATAGCACCCCGGAACTGATTCCCACCTTGCACTAGCTCTGGACCCCAACCACTGCTAATGAAACCGATAAATTGTGAAACTGTCGCCTCTGTGATTTGATGGAAAAAGGCTCCGTTGTCCCATCTGTGACCGTCTCCTCCCTCCATCCTGCGACCTTTTTCAAGTGTCAACGATCGTTCCAGAACTAAGATCAACCACAATCTCATGCTACAAGGGCATTGTCCCACAGAACCATTTGTGCTCTTCAAACTGGCAAGGATGTGCAAACTCGTCACCTCCTCCACTCTCTGTTAAAAAAAATATAAAATATATAATAAAAAAAATATAAATTTATAAATAATAAAAATATATATATTATAATTTAATAATAATATATATATTATATATTTATTATATTTTGGGTGTTTATTTTTTTTAAATAATATTATTTTGGGGGGATATCAAATGCAGGTAAATATGATATAGGGATATGATCTTCGATGCAAGGCCCTCCAATTGCGCGTCTTGTATAATGTACACGTTTCCACTCAACATTTGAATTTAAACGGTTGACGGAGCCCGGGCTACGCTGCAACCAGCCAGGCGACGTAGCATTCGAACCGAAGTGCAACTCAACTCGACTTCTTCAACAGCAGTTCCAGACCCGAAGCCTCTTTTAAATTTCTGATGACAATTTCTTTCTTTGCCCAGGCAAGGGATGTCTCCAGCCTACCGATCTAACGCCACTATTGCGCCCGTTTTCGCAATACACCTTGACGCAACAATCTTGTCACCCACCACCTCGGTCTCTGCTTAGGACCGCCACACTCCTGACCTTTTGGACCGTCTCCAACAGATTAATTCACACGCCTGGTGTCTCTGGCACGTGGATCCACCAAGGACCTGGTAAAGACCACTGCACCCATCCCTCCCGGTTTTGAAAGCGTCCCGACGCTGAGACCACCGTCCCCCCAGAACCCAAACATCCACCAGCACACGCCATGAGCTGTCACAGATGATATACTGCCTTGGCCGTCCTTACAGTCCAATGTGTCGGGGAATGGACCAGTTTCCGCCACTGATGCTGACAACCCTTGAAATTTTAGAATGACACGTGGCTGGCCAGGCAGGGTACCTTTTCCTGCAAAGAAAATGCCTCTCGCTCTGGTATCAGCGAGGCCATACGTGCGGAACCCCATCTGTGTCCACCAGACGAAAGGCAACATTTTTCCAAGGCCAAAAGCCTCAATGCCACATTCAGCTTTGCTTTTGATGTTTGAGGTTAAAGTTTTTCTTCTGTTCCCAAACCTGAAACAAAGGCGGCTGCTAGACTCCGCTGTACGCTCTTATCATACTGCGGAAGAGGAAGTAGATGTCTCTGTTGTGCTGGTGTATCCGACGGTGAGGCTTACGAGGCTGACCCTGATCAGGACTACTGAAGACATGGCACTAAACGCTGTGGTGCGATAAGCAGACAGAGGTTGACAGAGGTTGAGGCCCACTCGATCCTGGCCTTTTTGGCCAATTCCCTCCATTTCAACTCTTCAATTCGCTGCATGGACTAAGCAGGTTTTGGTGGTTAACCACTTTTTGTTCCTGCCTCTACCGTATGCTTTACGCAAAGGCCATATAACACGCTTAATCAACTTCTCAAAAGAAGGCCCAGGCTTGAGATCCTCTGACCTTTTTGACCGTTAAGCAAGCGGTTTGCCTGACCGTGCTGGCGGATTCATATCACGAACTCTGCACCGCCCTCTCTCTCCTTTTGTGGCGGACCCGATTGACACAGCACCACGTCTTCCTCCTCTTCCACTGATGATAGCGAATCGCAAAAGCTAAATTCTGCGGAAAAGACCAGGATGGATCCCAATGTGTCTCATCATCAGCATCATCACAACACATGACTTGGTCCTCCTGACTTCGCATCCAGAAACTTCCTTATATGGTTGGAAGTTTTATTTATTCAACAAGCTCTGCAACTTGCCGACCCCCGGAGATTTCCAATTGACCGCGTCCTTCACCTCCTCTGATGCATCAGTAAACCTGCCAGAGCAGACTAAATCACCCTTTGATCTTTTAACATGCCTCCGACCCCAACCGCATTTTGTCATCAATAGTCTCAGAAACAAGGGATTATCCAACATGTGTGGGTACACATTGACATGTGGCTCTTCATGTTGACGATGCTTTGATTCGATGGACACATTTGATGCCGTACAGGGAGACGGAGGAGGTAAGACTGCTAGATAGTTCATTAACCACTGAAGACAGATGCACGTTCGTTACTTAATTCACAGGCCGCTGGACCCAGCGATGCAGCAGGCCCCCTAGGGCCTGCAACTGACTGTTCCGCTTACTGTGTCCGCCAGCACTGAAGAGCACCTTCCTCTCGTACCTCTACTCCATGTGGCTACCGCCCCTTCTTTGCTCGCTTACCACCTCAACTCGCTCCATGTCCTTATATTATAAACATGAAAGGGATAATATTTTGGAAAAGTCTCTTATTATAAACGCGCAGAATCACAAGCTATTCTCAAATCCCATCTATCATCCAAACAAAATTGCTGCGTATCAAATTTAACTGCATGACTATCAACAAATCTGACTGGCCAAAAGTCCAAAAACACGAGTTCTTGATGTTTTTTTATAAAAATGGGTATTTTTGGCACTTTCAATTCCCCGGTGTAATATAAATGCTGGTTTAAGATTTTCTATATCTGCGTCAATAACAGCTCTTGGTGCGCAAAAGTCAAAAACACGTAACTGTTATGTTTTGATATATTTAAACGTATGTTTTGCACCTTTTACATTTCACCTTGGTTGAATTTAAATTGCTGTTTAAGATTTTACGTATGGATGCTGCGTCAATAGACATAAATGGTGCGCAAAATTAAAAAAACACGTAACTGTTATTTGTTGGATATAATAAATATTTTTTTGCACTTTCAATTCACCTGTGGGGAAGATAAAATTGCTTGTTTTAATAGTACGTAGATGCTGCGCTCAATACATAGTGGTGCGCAAAATCAAAAACACTAACTGTATGTTTTATATAATAAACTGATTTTTTGCACCTTTTCAATACACCTGTGTAAGTACTAAATTGCATGTTTTAAGATTTACGAAACTGCTCAATGAACATACTGTGCGCAAAGCAAAAAACCACGTAACTTTTTGTTTGATATAATCAAAACTTATTTTTTCAGCCTTTCAATTCACCTTGTGATTAAGAATTAGCTGTTTTTAAGAGTTTACTTTATCTGCTCATGTAACATACGGTGCGCAAAAGTCAAAAAACACTAACTTTATTTTTGATATAATAAACGGTAATTTTTTAGCACCTTCAATTCACCTGTGTTAATATAAATTGCTGTTTTAAATTACAGTAATGCTGCGTCATGAACAATCTGTGGGCATAAGGTCAAAAAACACTACCTGTTATGGTTTTGATATAATAAACGGATACTTTGCACCTTTCCATTCACCTTGGTGAATATAGAATTTTGGCTTTTAAGAGTTACGGTATCTGCGTTCAATGAACATTACTGTCCAAAATCTTTATAACACGGAACTTTATTTTGGGATATTAGAAACTATTTTTTGCACCTTTCAAATTCATCGCTTGTTAGTTAGATTGCGTTTTAAATTTACGTAATCTGCTGCAATGAACAGTACTGGTGCACAAATCAAAAAACACGTAACGTTTATCGTGTGATATAAAAAAACCCCAGAATTTTTTTCACTTAATTTCACCTGTGAGTGAATAAAGAATTGCTTTTTAAATTTACGTAGATGCTGCTCAATGAACAGTCGGGTGCGCAAAACTCAAAAAAACACTTAACTGTGATTTTTTCGTACGATACACGGTATTTTTGCCAACAACCTACCTTGCTGACTACAGATTGCTGGATTGTATTTTAAGTCAAGTGGATTTAGCAATACTGTCACAAAAATTAAAAGAACACCTATCTGAAATGTATACTGGATAAACAGGAGTATTGCACTTAACAAAAGACCTGCTTTTACTAAAATGATTTAACCAATATATGTTCAGGCTTGCCCAATACCAGGAAATAGTTCAATTGCAACGTTTAATAATAAAGTATATCCACTACAATGTCTACCACGAAGCTTGGTGAACTTATCCAATGTTCTTTAAGATAAGCTTGTCTTGTTGCGCCACACCGCGCCCACCCCGCCCCCTCCAAAGCAGTGAAATTACAGCGTAGATGCTGCTTGAAAATTCTCTAGCTAACTACATAAATTCCTTCAAACTCTAATCTAACAATTGGACAGGATCACAGCTAATATAAAGGTTTCTCTTGGCAGAAAATAGACTAATCTTCGCTGAGCTGTTTGCCACATACAGAGCGCCGGTCCTTTCCCTATAGACGCTGAAGACACTGAGGGCTGAAACAAAACGCTTTCTATTAAAACGAGATCCAATGTGATTTCAGCCAATCTCACCATACACATCCCGAGCATGACGTTGCACTCACTGTCACCCATGCACTAGTCTGGAATCTGAATTCTGCACCAAAATTACAAAGCGCCGAAATAGCGCGATCTTAATAGAGATGCTCAATCTTAAGCCTTAATTATCGCATATTCTGTAATTCATCACCATAAAAACCTTGCCGATTTCAACTTTGTCGTTAAAAATCGCTCAACACTATTATACATTACCTTTCTGTTAAACACTGATACTTAAAGAAGTGAGAGTTTTCACTGTAATTTTTCGTTTACTCACTATCTGTTGCCCCTTCCTTCATCCTCATGTCTGCTTTCAATCGTCAATATCCATCAGTAATTGCTAAACAAAAAGAAACAGGTCTGATCCAAAACAAGATGACCATGTTGGATATGTTTTGGTTTTCATGTCTTCTGTGTTCTGACCACTCCTGCTTTTGCTAACCAATCAACAGTCAATCCTGATGCAAACAAAGGAGCTAATTACCAATGTCATAATACCGTTATGGCTTAATCGTTGTCTTCCCTTTTATTCCTTCTACAACAAAAGAGAAAATCAAACTTATGCAACTCATAAGTGGTGAAGGGTGAAACCATTAGGAAAACCACAGTGTTTAGTGATGACAGGCAGTTGAAGCAGCATCAGTGGCACAGAGTGACACAATGACATATGTGAGTCAAGCAACTCAGTAACCACAATAGTCAAACAACAGATTGTGAGGTGGCAGCAGCATGAAGGACCACAAGTGGCACAATGACAATTGGGAGTGCATGCAGCATGATATAGCCACAATACACAATGACAGATTGAAGTCAGCAATATCAGTAGCCACAGAGTGCAATGAACCGAGTTGAGAGGTGGCAACAACATTATTGCCACAAAGTGCAATGCAGATTGTGGAGTCACAACATCAGTACCACGAGATGGCACAATGACAGATTGAGGAATGTCACAACATCTTACTAACAGATGACAAATGCGCATAGTGTGAGGTGGCAGCAACATCAATAAACCAACAAGTGGAAATTACAGATTTGGAGGGGCAGCAGATAGAGTAACCACAGAGAGCACATATGCGATCGATTGAGGAGTGGTCAGCAATATCATACCACAAGTGCAAATGACAATGAGAGGTGCAGCAACATCATTCCACAGATGGCAAATGGCAGATTGTGGATCAGCAACATCTGTAAGCCTCAATGCAAAGTTCAAGTTGAGTGACAGCAATGAGTAAGACCACAAGGGCAAAAGCAATTGTGAGTGCAACACATCATAGGCCACAGAGAGAGCCATAATACAGATAGAGTGCATAAAACATCATTTGGCCAACAAGTTCAAATGGCAATTTGAGGGTCAGCATCACATAGCCACAGAGTGGCACATACAATTATGCAGCAACATCAGTACCCACAGAGTACACAATGACAAGTGTGAGGTGGCAAGCAACAGCATATCCACAGAGTGGCAAATTACAGATTGTTGGAGGCACAGTCATAGTAACACAGAGTGCACAAGACAATTGTGTTGGCCGCAGCATGAATAGACACTAGAGGGCACAAGACAGATTAGAAGGTGGGCAGCAATATCAGTAAGCCACAAGTGGCAAACACAGATGTGGAGTGGCACAACATCATTGCCACATAGTGGCAAATGCAGATTGTGAGGTGACAGCAACATCAAAGCCACTGAGTGACACAAATGACCAAATGAGATGCAGAAACATCATAGGCCACAGATGCAAAGACATACTGTGAGTGCATCACATGTGTAGGCTTCAAATCAACTTTGACTATGAGAAGTGCAGTAACATTATAGGCCACATATTGGCACATACACATGTAGAGCTCTGAGGTTCAATGCACAATGACTTATAGTTGAGTACAGCAACTCAGTACCACATATGTCATATGATAATTGTGAGTGTGCATCATCAGAAGTCTACATAATGCCGTAGTAAAGTGAGAGTCGGTGCAATACCAGTCCCTAGTAAAGATGTCGTTTGTCGATGACACTGGCACAGATGCATGATATCAGTCTGGGTCGGCATCAGAATAGTAGCTGAGGCAGAGCCAAAAAAATCCAACTATTCTCAAAGTGTTGAGTGAGCGTCATGCGATCTAATCTGATGCATAGAGAAGATGAAATCCTGCTATCCACACCTTATACATCTGACAAAGGTGAGTCTCTCCAAATTTCCAAGGTGGACCATGTTTTTTCCCTGGTAACTTTGCCCCCCCACCGCAATGAACACTCGCTCTGATGCACTCACTACGGCTCTACTCCTCTCCATCAAACTCAGCAACTTGTGGCCACACATCCATTTGGCTTCCTAGTCTAGCGATCTAAGTATTTGTCAGTATACCCTCCTCACTAGAGGTTAAGAAGCTGCTCTTCACGACTCCCAGTCTTAGCTGCTGCTGATGAGCTGGTACTGCCCTACCCCCCCCCCCCCCCCCCCACCTCCCACAGCACCGTGCATGGGTATTTGACTAGAAAAGGGGATCCCTCTCGCCAACCTGCCAGGACATTAACGATGGAGCGAGCTAGCGACGCCTACTTGACTACATGATTTCTCTATAGTTCTTGAGTTTTGTCCTCCCTCCCAGCAGATGAAAAAAAGCCTCCCATTTTGAACCAGTACACGTCCAAGATTTAAGAGGCAGAAATCATCCCTCTGCCGACCATCTGCAAAGTGACTCTGAAACGCCATGCCTCCTTCTCCACTGACACATTGTCTTCATCTTCATCATCTTCCCATCTCCTCTCCTCCCTCCGGTTCTCTACTCCTCCCTCTCCTGTCACTTAAGTAAAAAATCACGTCATTTCACCAACCGCTCTTCTCAATGTCCGCCTCCTCCATTTTACCCCCCACTGACTCATATGCCCTGTGACATGTATACCCATGTCTCCTTCAAATGAACCAGAACAGATTGGCTGCATCTTTCCAACATGAAGCATGGAGTTAAGATGTTGAATCCTTTTCCTGGTCTGAAAAGAACGTGCATCCTCATAGCTGAAAAACAGCAGTGTCACACTTAGCTGCCACTAGCAAATCAATTGATACTGATTCCCTGCCCCTTGGATCATAAAGAAATCATTAATGGCCGTTCTCTGTCATCATGTTGGTCCAACACATAAGGCTGAATGTCCAGTACTCCTATTGGGAAGCCGTTCTCCGCTCAAGCATGGAGGTGGATTGCTTTGTAAGAATGGATAATGCAATGCACATTTCCGCCATTTTTAGAATGGTCTTCAATTGTGAAACTTGAGAACCTTGACAACAGATTAAAACATGGCTCTAAGCATTCCATGGCTCAGCCCTACTTGCACACTACACCCATTCCTTCCTATGTCTGTCACCATTTTTCTGATTTTCATTGTCGCGAGAAACCACACATTGATTTCCTTTGCATGATCAGTCAGTTTCTCCCTGTGTACCTTGTCTCCAATCAAGCCATGTAAACTTGTACACGCCGTGCCCCCGCACATGTATATATGAGCACACTTAACTTGTGAGTAGTGGAGAGAGATGACCTTGTTTCAGATCATCATTTTTGTCAACATGATATTAACCGTCTCCTTCCAAGTTGCTGGTTGCTTCACAACTCTTTCACATTACGGTCCCTGACAATAGTTACACTCCACACATCCACAAGGCCTGCACTTTGAATACACGCGATAGGCTTAAGGACGGCCAACCTTCATTCTTCTAGTTTGTGTAGGATAGTGGCTCCTCCTTTGTTTTCACAATCCACCCACCTTCACAGTTTTTAATCAATGCAATGTGCTTTAGCTTTGCCTTCACTCCCTATGTTAGGAGATCTGAACAGGCCCTAAAAAGAGATATCATTAAAACCCACCTCATTTGAGTCCCCCTTGAAGAGGCGAGTGCTTAACAGTTCATCAAAAAGTGAACTAAAACCTCAAAAAATTTCCATGTATCCTAATTAGCAAAAAAAGCTTTTTCAAAATCCTATGTTCATTTTATAGTTTGCCTTTAGTTTGATATGTGCTACTATATTGGAAATGGTGCATATATATCAACCACACCAGTTGCACCTATCTCCATTTTTTTCAAAAAGTTTTGGAGTTCAAAGCCAAATAATTGTTTTTCTGTTCTTCATATGTTGAAGGACTGTGCACCTTTTTCAAAAAAAATATGCTTGACTACTCACACTCGATTGGGACACAACCATTTAGTCTCTGAACATGCTGTAGATCCACCACTTAAAAAGGATATGAAGTATCACCACTTGACATAGCACGGATCACTTTCTGCACTTGGATGTTGTTGGACCTTACTGCTTTCCCTTGCGCCAACCGGTGCAATATTGCATCAGATTATTGATGGTAATAGGGAAAAAACAAACAGCTCCCGTCGCACCTTTGAACTGCTGAAAAGGGAATGCGTTCACTGCACTGCTGCTCTATGCTCAGGAACTACACATCTACCACGTTTCTCCCAGCCACCAGAATGGTGATCGCATTTTACGCACCATGTGCCAGGTGATGCGCATGTTACCAGCCTGGGCACCATCACTTTCTGCCCACAATTCTACATATATCCAAATTCGCTCCTCCTTGTCTTGGCAAATACTCCAACACCACCAAGTATGTGATTTTTACCACTAAACCTCCCCTCTGACTGGGAAACTATTTACTGCCCAGCCTCGTGACCCCTGTATCTCTACTTTTCTTGACACGTACGTGGTCTACCCCATAACTGGTTTGCGCCCTAACTCATATTACCAGGTCACCCTGCTGAATCACAACCAACTACCGACTTGCAGCTGGGCCGCTGCCGATGGTCAGCTGCCTCCACTCTCTCCCCTACAATGATAAACCCTTCTTCACCCGCTTCCGATTGGCTACTCTCATCAATTAGCGACATGTATAATCGCGCTGGTCACGCATTTTCCCAGTTGCCCCGAATCTCCTGATTATTTCTGGGCCGTGCCGCTCAATACATAGCATAAAAGTCCGCCTCGCCATGGTTAGCCAGTTCTACTTAGCCAGTGCGCCCCCTAAGATTCTCCAGATCGTCATACATCGATAAGGCTCCCGCCTCGCCTAGTGTTTGGGCGCAGTGCGAGGACCGAGCGCCGTGCGCCTGCGCCAAAGGATTCGCCGTCCGAGAGGTGCGCTCATAACATGATGAAAAGCGTCCGCCGCCCTCGCCGAGTATTTGGCGCATCGGACCGAGGCCATGCAGCGCAGCCCGAAGATTCCGCCGTCCGAAGGAGTCGCTGAATACATCGGAAGCATTCTCCTGCGCACCTCGCAGGGTGTGCTACAGTACGGGGACTTGGCTCGAGTCGACTTAGGCCAAAGACGGCCCGAAATCCTTCCATATAGAAACAGAACAGCGAAAACTTTACAATCGGGGCGATTATAATAAATAAACGCCTTTATAAAGCTTCTACATCTCAGAAAAGACTAAACCTTATTAAAAAAAAATTTAAAAAAATCACTTTCCAATATCCTAATGTCCAAGTATTATGATAATGGAAATTGCCGGAATTACATAATTCAATTCTGAAACCTATTGTCATTGGTCGCATAAACCGCCATCCGAATAGGACGACAGTAAAACCATTAAAACCTAAGGAAGATTACCAATCAAAACGCACGCGGAATAATTCAAAATACAGTATAAAATCTGAAATAAAGCTGATTCTGACGAGCGGCCTTGCTAGCTCCTCCAATCAAATAACGACAAAGACCCTTCTACCTTAAAATTATAGCCAATCAAAGAGAGCGGACAAAGCCCCTTAATCCTTTGATTTGGACCAATCAAAATCCTTGCGGATAATTCAAAATACAGTAAAAATCTTAAGAGCTAATTGCCTGAACTAGCGGGGGCTTGGCTAGCTCACCAAGCAAATGAGCACAAAAACCATTTGCTTACCTATGAGAATTATTGACCAATCATAAAGTAGCGTCAAAGCCCCATGTATATCCTATGAGATGTTGACCAATCAAAATCCCACGATGAGGATAATTCAAAAATACATAAAATGCAAAGAGAGCTAATTGGCTGAGCTAGCGGCTTAACTACTCACCAATCAGAATATGACGACAAAGACCTTTCTAGCCTATGATAATTATTGACCAATCAAAAGACGACAAATTACCCATATAACCTATGAGGAGTTTACACCAGATCAGAATCAAAGCGGGACCGTTCAAAATACAAAAAATACATAACAACTGATTGCTAGCTAGCGGCTTCGTCCACTTAGCCAATACACAGCGCGAGCTACTTGGCTCATGTATGTTTCTATATAAAACATTATTAAGAGCGAGCTCTGTTTGGATTCGTATGAGGTTAAAGTGTACGTATTTGGAACCAATTGAGTAGCGACGACCTCCTATGGTTTACTAATCCAAATCTGAAATAAAACTGTACAAGGCGAAATCAATAATAATACTACCGAATTAAGTCCAATTTTCTCTTAATGAACATCATCTGCCCATCTAAAGAACAGAACATTAAATCACTTAATTTGGATTCTTAGTTTTTTCGTTATGCACATGAAGAATAATATTGAGATAACGCTAATAAAGCCACAAAAATAATTCTGAAGATTTGTTTTACATCTTTGACTTCCCACATATTTGGGTAATGAAAGCGGCGCCTCATTAGGCGCGCCAAGATTTTGCCAGTAATAATCGCTTCACCTGATATAAAAAAGTCCTCAGATTCACCTGTCGTTGCTAGCCTTCTAACACTAGAGATTCACAGCTGACCATGGAGCATGAAGCCCAGACGAGTGTCCCTCAGCATTCCTAACCATTTGATGGACAGGTTCTGCGTGATTGCACGTCGATAGACGAGTGCTATGCCGGCTCACCCTCTTCCTAGACACAGAGGCACATGATCCCCGAGGCTTCTTGCTCTTACTCGCTCCCCACATCGGTCGCTAGCGGTCTCTCCTCAGCCTTATTCCACCTGCTACTTCTTCTCCCTGCGGCTCTATTCCTTCTCTCCTTCCGTACCCCATCCATGCTTCTCCCGCTCTTCTGGACTCGAGATCGCAAGCAGGCGCATCACGAGTCCGCAACGTTTCTGCCATGGAAATCAATTCGCTTGAACGTTAAGTATGTGTACACGGCCAATAATTTGCCACAGCCTACATACGGCCTCGTGGAGATTTGATTGTCAACTCAATATTGATCTCACAAATTGATGTGTAAAATGGGGAGGCCGCCATCCTCTCCCATAGTGAGCTTATGTTGGGGAATTTTGTGGTTGTAGTCACTGTCCTATTTCTTAGGGCCACCAGAAATTTGTTGCATAGAAGCCAGCCGTCTTTCATAAGTCTAATTATGATATATGTGAGCCGAGCTTTGTAGTGTGTTTGTTCCCCTTCCTCGCCAGTTCTGCCTCTGGTGGTTACTTGCTTATATTTTAGCCCAGATCAGCCGCAATTGTAGCCAAGGGTTTATTGTTTTGTTTAGGCACCACTCAATTGCAGGGTTCAAGGGCGGTGGGTTACCCATTTTTTTTCCTCCCAATTTGCCAATCATTCACGACTCTTTGCCGACCTCTAGCAGTTCCCTTGTAGAGAAGACCATTGTTGGCGCCCTTCTGGAGCTGTCAACTCTAGGGTAGCAGCCACGCCAACCAGTGCCACAACGCTTAGATGTCACGATCATCAAGAAGCGCTGCTGACCCCACCTGGCCACCCTTTATGCCTGGTGGCGGCAGTGCTGCACCTCGCCCCGACAGATCAATAGTACCGTCGATGGCGTGCGTCTTCAACTGGTAAGTCAAATGGTATTGCGCTTTTCAAATGTTGTGGTTGGGAGGGGTGTGTATTTAATAATAGTGTCTCACAAGTGGAGCCTATACTATGGCTGTTGTAGGTGTGGCTCCATCTAGGTGAACACTCGGTTATCAGGTACCTTTAAGCGCACCAATATCTTCAAGTATCACTGTGATAAATTCTTAGTTGACATTGTGACTAGTGTCCATGTTGCGAGTTTATGGTCTGCTTCTCCACCGCTTGAACGCACCTTCTCGTTTGTTACAAGCTCTTACTCATTTCACTTTTCACACATAAGGCTGTCCTTTGTTTTGATCGTCGTTATTAGATTCTAAAGGCACATGTTTTCCCTGCAGGTCATTATAACTTCCACAGTACTCTGCTAATGTGCAGGACTGTATATTGTTAATTAGATTTGGTAGCTCATTTCCGATTATGTTATGGAAAATTGCCTTTGTACATGTACTTCTTCCGACTTTCAAAGCTGTTTGTCCCCTTAACATAATTTCACATGTCAGTTATACTAATTTCCGCCACACATTACCTGCCATTTTGCCTGCAATTGGGTCCCTTTTAATTATGTACGCAACAAACCTTCAGTGTGAAGTCGACCATCTTTTACTCTTTCTTTGTTTTTACCTAATCCCTGCAACCCCCCTTTGACCTTGCACCAAGCACTTCAAAAAAATACAGTTAATTTCCTTGCTGTTATTCAACCGTGCCAGACCCTCTGATTGTTCACCGATATGTCAGAACACCAGACACCTAATTACCCCTCCGCCACCCCACTTTCACCCTTTGAAACTAACGTAGCCAACTCTAACAAGCTCATTTTGGTGGTTTTGGACCCCAAACATCCGTGTAAAAGTGTGTGTGGAATATTCTACCGACCTGCACGCCCCCCACCTCAACCACTGTTTCACTCTCCAATTCCCCCCTTAATTTCAGAACTGCCTTCATCCTTTAATAGCATCTCCGCGGTTTGTCCTACTGCCTTTTTTCACTTCTGTATGAGGACATTGGTCCTCTCCATACTTGCTCCTTGATACTAATCTAAACTAATACTTTCTGTCCTAATGTCTCTAGTTCACATCCATTAGCTTTTTTGCTAATATCTTTTTCTCTCCTTTCTTCTTGTGTGGAAAACAAATGATTGCAGAGCCAGTGCGTCACCTTCATCAGCATCTCGAGCACCCGGTAAGATCCAGTGCTGAACTGCAACACCTGATAGCCTCCCACCACAGCCCACTTCCCATTTTCTACTCAGTGCTTCTGCACTATACTCACTTGCATCCACGCAGATAAACAGGCACGGATAGAATGAAACAACGTTGGACTCATCACTAATCCTCTTCTAAATACGAATGCTCCGGAGTGTAACTTATCCCGTTAATAAATCCAGCCCGCACCATGCTTGATGCCTCTGATCGAATTAGCCGCCACTACATAACGGTTCCGATCTTCATAAACATAATGTTATTAAATCGCATTGTTGGCAGTTAAAGGCAACCGAGTCACATAACACAGCTACTGGACTCGATTGATGAATAACATTATGTTACTATCCCAGACCATCGCTCTTTAAGACCATCCTATATGACTCCATACCTTTTTCCTTCCTCTTCCTAGCTTATTTATCCTACGTCAATTGATATATCAGGCAGAAAAGCTCTGCAGTAAAATAAGCTGCTGTTTGCGCTCAGTCACTTCCCCAGCAACTACTCTTCCACCACGGCTCCGCAGATCTAGATGAAGACACGCCAAGGCTCTCAATCATTGTTTTTTCACACCACCAAGAAATAAAAAATAAGATATACAACAAACATCAGGGATTACATAGCAGACAATTAGCACAAAATATTAGTTTAGCACTATTCAGCAAAGCAAATATGTTTGACCAATTCCTAGGTGTGGTATACAAAATAAACGACATCATTAGGACAAAACCGAACCTTCTATTAAAATAACAGCCGTCGACAAGAAGAATTATAAACACATGTATGCTGATGCATTTCTGCGGCATATCCCCAAACACACTTTCACAACATGTTTGCCAAAAACCACCCAAAACTTAGATCTGTAAAATTGAGTCGTTATGTTCAAATTAATCTAGGATTAAATTAGTGCTAAGAGGTGTGCTCTACACTACCTCAGCTGACAACAACCTCAGAACGTCTCCCTGTGCAAGGTTGCCAATAACACTACTGCCACACATTATACCTTATTTTTTGAAAGCATCGACTTGGTGCACAGGTCCAAAGGGGTCTGCAAGGATAGGTCAAAGTACCAAAAGACAAGATACAAAGCCTGCCTTCGATTCACCACTTACAGTTTGCTTGCCTACCATAACACTCCAACAGACCACAATTGCAGCAAAAGCATAATGTGTGCCCGAAAATCTAGTTCCCACCTAACTCAACATTGTAAACACTAATGTACCTACAAACAGCTTTGAACTCAAAAAGTACATGTACACACAGCATTTCACTACCATAAATTCCCCTTTGCCAACCTACAATATTCGACTTTAACAATCAACATCTGCACCATTACTAGTATAAGTAAATGACTGCAAGGGAAACATGTGCCTTAAAATCTAATAAAAACCGATCAACAAAAAGACACCTATGTTGAAAATGACATACATAAGATCCTTTACAAACAGAGCAAGGTATTAACATTGAAGGCGGCATAAAAGCAAACCATAAACGCACAAATGAGCACCCTACGTCACAATTCTCAACTAAACATATCACATGATCACAGTTGCAGATAGTGGCGCTTCAAGTACTGATAACAGGTGTTCACATAGAGGACCAACCAACACAACAACCCAGAAATAGCTCCACTTGAGAGACCTATTACTTCCAAATTCACACAGCCCCCTACCCATACCCACAACATCCCTGCAACCAAGCCAGCAATACCATTTTACTTACCATCTGAAGAACGCACGACAACGACCTCCAATCACCTGAATCTGCTCGGGCGAAGTGGCAGCCACCCTCCGTATCCAAGCATCAAGCTGGTCACAGCCATCTGCCGCCGTCACCACCCCTTCTTGAGTGCCTCGCACATCATACCAGCGCTTTGGCACTTTGGCGTGGCGCTCCAACCCCCTCAAGGTTACAGACCTCCACGATTGCGCCATTGGGGGGATTTTTTATTTATATTTAAAAAAACAACCTGTCTTCTCTACCAGGGAACCGCACAGGTGTCCCCAATGATCGTATGATTGCCAAAATCTGGAGGTAAAAATACATCGTTCCACCCACACCCTTAGCAACGCCATGCATTGCTGGTCTACCAACAAACAACACCACCTTGCTACAATAGCCGATAATGCAACACAATATAAGCAACTAACCACCAAGGCAGAACTGCAGAAGGAACCAAACACTACATAGCTCAGTCACAGTAAAATCCATAATTAGACTTTATGAAAACCTGGCCTTCTATGAACACAAACTTCTCTGAGGCCCTACAGAAATAAGGCACAGTGATACAACCCCACAAAATTCACGACTTCACATAACCGTAAATTTGTGCAAGGATGCCGCCCCATCCCCATTTTACCAACATCACACCCTTTGGAGAATCAAATCCTGAGTTGTAACATTTCTCCAAGCAGGCAGTAGGTACTAGTGGCAAATTTTGGCAGCTGGACACATCACTTACCTCCTCAAGCAGAAATCTATTCTTCCATGCAGAAATCGACTCTTGCTGCGCCTGCCCTTGCGAACTCTCCCAGTCCACAAAGAGCCAGGAAAGCTCAGAAAGAGCACAGATAGAGACCCCAGGGAGCAGAACACAGTAATAAGGCTATGCCAACCAGCTCACCGATTGGACGTGCATAGAAGCAAGAACCTGATCACTGATCTTCTGTGTCATCAGAAAGTCATCCCATAGCACTTCGCTTTCCGACTGCAATCACAGCCAGACAGAACCTCGTCCATCAAATGGTTTGAATCTGAGGACACTCGATCTGGGCTCTCATGCTCCTATGCAGCTGTGAATCCTCCTATGATATGAACAGCAACACAGTAATGTTGGAAAAAAAAAAACCCCCGACTTTTTTATATCGCAGGTGAAGCGCTTTAACCTAATCGCCAATAATCCCGCCCCCCGCCATACATGATGCCAGCTTTCACTCTACCAATATGTGGAAAACTCCAAAGATGTAAAACATGTCATCCTCATGAATTCATTTGGTGGCTTTATTACGTTACCACATATATTCATCATTGCTAACGAAAACTACAGAATCCAAATTAACCCATGATTTTCATAGTTTCTCATTATTTTAGTGAGCCAAGAATGGACTGTTTCAGTAGAGACACATCGACAAATTCGTAGTATATATTTTGACTTGCGCCATTACATTATTTTCAGATAGCATTAGAAAACCCATAGAGCTCCCGCTCCTCTCGCCATTCGGTCAAAATAACCGCGCCTCTTTAACATACCAATCAACTAAACAAGCTCGCTCTGCATTTGTTTCTCTATAAACCTTTAGAAATACACCCTGTGATTGGCTAACGGACAGCCCCCCTAGCTCACCAATCACCTGTTTTCTTAGTTTTACTGGATTTTGAACGTCCCCGCCTTTATTCTGATTGTGTAAACTCCTCCATAGATATAATGGTATTTGTTCAGCGTCTCTCTGAGTTCAATAATTCTCCATAGGCTAAATGTCTTTGCGCTCCTATTCTGAATTGCTGAGCTATTAAAGCCCCCCGCTAGCTCACCAACCACTCTGTCAGCATTTTTTACTGTATTTTGAATTCCCATCGTGATTTGATATGTTCCAAATTCCTCCATAGAAATATAATGCTTTGTCCGCACTCTTCTGTTTGGGTCATTAATTCGCCATATCTAGTATGGTCTTTGTCGCTCCAATTCTGATTGCGGACTACCAACCCCGCTACTCACCATCACTCTTTTCACAGTTTTACGTATTTGATGATCCCTAGCCATGATTTTGATTTCCCAAAATCCTCCATAAATAAAGCTTGTCCTCCTCTGCTGATTGAGGTCAATAATATTCGTAGGCTTAGAATGCTTGGTCCTCCATATTCTGATTGGCTAGCTAGCCAACCCCCCTAGCTCAGCCAATCAGCTCTTTTCAGCATTTTTACTGTATTTTAATTATCTCCGTCCCGTGTATTTTGATTGGTCAATCCTTCCCCATAGTTTTATAATTTTACTGATCGCTCCTTTCGGATTGCCAGTTTATGCCGACCAATGACAATAGTTTCAGAATTTAATTACTGTAGTCCACAATTTCCATATCATATTTCTTGAATTAGATATTGAAAGTGATTTTTTAAAGATTTTTTTTATAGTTTCAGCATCTTATCCTGAGAATTAGAACGCGCTTTATAAACATTTTTTATTCAACCCACCGACATCTAAGATTTCTCGCGTTCCACCTTCTCATATCGAATGAATTTTCGCGCATCCCTTCTGCCTTATCCCGCACTGCCATGTCCCCTAGACTGTGCCCCACACACTGCGAGTGCAGAAATTTTCCCCGCATTAATCACCACCTCCTCGACCCGAATCTTCCCGGCTGGCGCTGCACTCCCTCGTCCCCGCACTGCCCGCCCCAAATACTGCGAGCCGCGACTTTTCCCCACATGTATGGAGCCCAGCCTCCTCGGACCGGCGAATCTTTGGCGCAAGCGCCGCACGACGCCTCTCGGTCCCCGCACAGCTGCCCTCAAACACTGGCAGCGCAGACTTTTCCCCTCATGTATGACCGCAACTACCATCCGGCAGCCAATTCTAGCGCAGCCCCCCCTAACTGCGCCTAATCCTGCACTGCGCGCCTATAACACACTGCAGCGGACTTTACATCAATGTATGCTCTCGGCCCCCCGCCCCGACATAAATCAGCCCCAATTCCCGAAAACTGTGCGGAAAACTGGCGCCTCGACCCACGAGATTCATACATGTCCCCTAATTGAGACAAACAGATGTAGCCAACGATCCGGTGAAGCAAGCTTCATCATCACGTAGGAGAAAGGAGCAGCATGCCCATCAGTGCAGCGCCCACCACAATCGTATCTTTGTGATCAGCAGGGTTACAGAGAATATGATAGGTCGGAGCCATAAACTGCTAGAGTGAACCACCCCCTTCGCATGTCCAAAAAGAGTGGATACAAGCATCACCGAGGCTGCGCTTAAAATACATTCAAGCGAGCGTTGTGGAAAATCACCTACTTGGTGTGTGGCAGTATTTGCCAAACACCAGGAGAGCCTAGTGATATATTAAAAAATCGTGGTGCAGAAAGTGAAGCGTGCCACGTGAGCCCTACAGGCGTCAACTCATGCAGCATCACCTGCACCATTGCCTCTCAAACACATGCAGCAGCATCCATCTGGTGGCCTGAGAAACTGGCTCAATGTGTATGGCCATCCTCCAGCCAAAGCAACAGCATTGCCCATACATACCATCCCAATTTCAGTCCATCAAGCTGCCGAAGGACTTCTTGTTTTTTCCCTTCATCTTCCATCCAAATACTCCTGCCTCCTCGCCAGTCATTTCACCAGCGTTTGCCAAGGACAGCAGATATCGCCAACCAACCATCCAAATGTGCATAAAGCTACCTGCTCCTGTCCAAGAGGGATGACTGCTGTCCCACCTTTCCAAGTGGTACTCTTGCACTAGTTGTTCAGAAAAACTAATGGCTTGTTCAACCGAGAGTGAAGTTTCCAAGCCCAGAAATTTCCTTTTGAAAAAGCACACCACCCTTCACACATATAAAACAAAAACAATATTTGGCTTTGCACATAATCCAAGAAACGTTTATTGAAAAAAATGAGCATAGTCAACTGTGTGGTATGCCTCTATACATACACATTCCAATATCATATCACACTATCAACTAAAGAAACATCAAAAGGCACATAGGCAATTATTGAAAAAAGCATTTTTTGCTATTTAGGATACAGAAATTTTTTTGAGTTCTATAGTTGCAATTTTGATCCGAAACTGCGTTAATGACCATCACCTCCGCAACTTCATGGGACCTCAAATGCAGGTGGGTTTCTACACTGTTTCCTCTCTTTAGGGCCTGTTCAGATCTAAAAACATCAGGGAGTGAAGGCACCAGCTACTAAGCACACTGCATTGATTTAAAAACCTGTGAAGGTGGATGGAGTGTGAAAAACCAACAAGGAGGCAGCCACTCATCCATACACAAACTAGAAGAACAGAAGGTTGGCCAGTCCTTAAGCCTATTGGTGTATTCCAAAGTGCACGGCAGTGTGGACGTGTGGAGCTGTAACTATGGTCAGGGACAGTACATGTGAAAGTGCTTGCTGCCCAGCCACACCAGCAACTTGGACAGGAGACGCCGCTTTCTCATCCATGTTGACAAACTGATGATCCTGCAACAAGGTCACCTCCTCCTCCACTACCACAAGTCTAAGTGCTGCTCCATCATACTACATGTGCAGGGCACAGCGGAGTCACACAGTTCTACACCTGGCTTGACTTGGCGAACAAAGTCACACAGGGGAGAAACTGCTCCGCATCATGCAACACGAAATCAATGTGTGGCTTTCTCCGCGACAACTGAAAATCAGAAACAATGGTGACAGACAATGGAAGGAACATGGTGTCCGTGCTGCACCAAGTAGGGCTGAGCCATGCGCAATGCATAGAGCACATGTTTAATCTGGTTGTCACACGGTTCCTCAAGTCTTCCACCAATCTGCAAGACATTCTAAAAAATGGCCAGGAAACTGTGCATGCACTTAATCCATTCTTACAAAGCCAATCACACCCTCCTTGAGCTGCAGCGGCAGAACGGCCTCCCCCAACATAGGCTGTTATGGAATTCCAGCCTCCATGTGTTGGACCAACTGTATGAACAGAGAAAGGCCATTAATGATTTCTTGATGATCCAAGCGGACAGGAGTACTCCCCTGTTTAATTTTGATGTGAGCCAGTGGCAGCTCATGCGTGACACCTGCTGTTTTCTCAGGCCCTTTGAGGAGGCCACGTTATTTGTCAGTCACCAGGACTATGGGATGAATAATGTTAATCCACTGCTTCATGTCCTGGAACAGATGCTGCAAAATCTGTCTGGTCATTGGACTGGAGACATGACGACTACATGTCACAGGCATATGAGTCCAGTGGGGGTCAAACTGGAGGAGGAGGACATTGGAGCAAGAGCGGTCTGGTGAAATGAGTGATTTTTCTACTTAAGTGACAGGAGAGGAGGAGGAGGAGCAGCCGGAGGAGGCAGAGGGAGATGAGGAAGATGAGACAGATGACCCAGACACACTGTGTCAGTGGAGATGGAGGCATGGAGTCTCTCAGAGTCACTTGCGCAGATGGTCCGGCAGAGGGATGACTTCTGACTCTCAACCCTCTTGGACGCTCGCTACTGGTTCAAAATGGGAGCCTTTTTTTCATCTGCTGGGAGGGAGGACAAACTCAAGAACTATAGAGAAATCCTATGTAGTCAGTAGGCCGCTGCCTAGCTGCTCCATCGTACATCGTCTGGCAGGTCTGACGAGAGGGTTCCTCATCGCTCATATACCAATGCCACGGCTGCTGTGGGCAGGTGGGGGGTAGGAGCAGTACCAGCTCCATCAGCAGCAGCCTAAGACTGGAGTCGTTGATGAGCAGCTTCCTTCACCCTCCTAGTGAGGAGGGTACTCACCTGCCACCCCACATAGGAGATCCGCTAGACTACCGGGCAGCCAAACTGGATGTGTGGCCGCAAGTTGCTGAGTTTGCACTGGAGAGGCTGTCCTGCCCAGCCAGTAGTGTGGCATCAGAGCGGGTGTTCGGTGCGGTGGGGGCCATAGTTACCCCAGGGAAAACTCCCTGGTCCACCTGAAATTTGGAGAGACTCACCTTTGTCAAGATGTATAAGGTGTGGATAGGCCAGGATTTCCATTTCTTATGCATCAGATTAGATCAGCCATGACGCCTCACCAAAACTTTGAGAAATTAGTCTGGATTCTTTTGGCTACCTGCCTCAGCCACTATCCGGAGGCCGCCACCCGCCTGATACCACGCATCTGCTGCCAGCTGCTCCATCTACACCAGACCATCTTTACCAGGTACTGTTATTGCCACCGACCTCACCACTCTTCACTAGGACATTATGTAGACTTCCGATGCTGCCACCACCTCCACAATCTATCATTTGTCACTATGTGGCCTACTGATGTTGCTGCCACATCCACAATTTGTCATTGTGCCACTCTCTGACCTCATGCTGCTGCTGATGTTGCTGCTGCCACCTCCACACTGTGTCATTGTGCCAATATGTGGCCTACTAATGTTACTGCCACCTCCTCAATCTGTCATTGTGCCATTCTGTAGCCTACACATGCTGCTGCCACCTCCACAATCTGTCATTGTGTCACTCTGTGGTCTAATCATGCTGCTGCCACCTCCACAGTATGTCATTTGCCACTCTGTGGTCTACTGATGTTTCTGACACCTCCTCAATTTGTCATTGTGCCATTCTGTGGCCTACTGATGTTGCTGCCACCTCCACAATCTGCCATTTGCCACTATGTGGCCCAATGATGTTGCTGCCACCTCCTCAATCTGTGTTTTGCCACTCTGTGGCTTACTGATATTGCTGCCACCTCCTCAATCTGTCATTGTGCCACTCTGTGGCCTATTCATGCTGCTGCCACCTCCACAATCTGTCATTGTGCAACTCTGTGGTCTACTCATGCTGCTGCCACCTCCACAATCTGTAATTTGCCACTCTGTGGCTTACTGATGTTGCTGCCACCTCCACACTATGTCATTGTGTCACTCTGTGGCCTACTGATGTTTCTGCCACCTCCTCAATCTGTCATTGTGCCACTCTGTGGCCTACTGATGTTGCTGCCACCTCCACAATCTGCCATTTGCCACTCTGTGGCCAAATGATGTTACTGCCACCTCCGCAATCTGTCATTATGCCACTCTGTGGCCTACTGATGTTGCTGCCACCTCCACAATCTGCCATTTGCCACTCTGTGGCCTATTCATGCTGCTGTCACCTCCCCAATCTGTCATTGTGCCACTCTGTGGTCTACTCAATCTGCTGCCACTTCCACAATCTGTAATTTGCCACTCTGTGGCTTACTGATGTTGCTGCCACCTCCACAATCTGCCATTTGCCACTCTGTGGCCCAATGATGTTGCTGCCACCTCCTCAATCTGTCATTTGCCACTCTGTGGCCTACTGATATTGCTGCCACCTCCTCAATCTCTCATTGTGCCACTCTGTGGTCTACTCAATCTGCTGCCACCTCCACAATCTGTAATTTTCCACTCTGTGGTTTATTGATGTTGCTGCCACCTCCACACTATGACATTTTGTCACTCTGTGGCCTACTGATGTTGCTGCCACCTCCTTAATCTGTCATTGTGCCACTCTGTGGCCTACTGATGTTGCTGCCACCTCCTCAATCTATCATTGTGCCACTCTGTGGCCTACTGATGTTGCTGTCACCTCCACAATCTGCCATTTGCCACTCTGTGGCCCAATAATGTTGTTGCCACCTCCTCAATCTGTCATTTGCCACTCTGTGGCCTACTGATATTGCTGCCACCTCCTCAATCTGTCATTGTGTCACTCTGTGGCCTACTCATGCTGCTGCCACCTCCACAATCTGTCATTGTGCCACTCTGTGGTCTACTCATGCTGCTGCCACCTCCACAATCTGTAGTTTGCCACTCTGTGGCTTACTGATGTTGCTGCCACCTCCACACTATGTCATTGTGTCACTCTGTGGCCTACTGATGTTACTGCCACCTCCTCAATCTGTCATTTGCCACT
Organism: Phyllomedusa bahiana; assembly: GCA_025379985.1. Lineage (NCBI taxonomy): Eukaryota > Metazoa > Chordata > Amphibia > Anura > Hylidae > Phyllomedusa > Phyllomedusa bahiana. The sequence continues at coordinate 112,331 of JAODAL010007328.1, forward strand.
CTGTGGCCTACTGATGTTGTTGCCACCCCCGCAACCTGTTATTTGCCACTCTGTGGCCTACTGATATTGCTGCCACATCCACACTCTGTGATTGTGCCACTTTGTGGCCTACTCATGCTGCCTCCAACTGACCACTGTCTCACTCAAACACCCTGTGGTTTCCTAATGCTGTTTCCACCCTTCATCACTCTATGAAGTTGCCACTATGTTTGATTTTCCCCTTCTTTTAGTCTGTCAGAAGGAATTAAAAGGACAGACAACCGATTAAAGCCATAAGGTCAGTATGACATGGTCCTTTGTTTGCATCAGGATTGTCTGATGATTGGTTAGCCAAAAGCAGGAGTGGATCCAGAACACAGAAGACATGCAAATATCCCATTTACTGGTCATCTCTATTTTGGATCAGCACCTGTTTCTTTTTGCCTTTAGCAATACTGATGGACTATTGACCGATTGAAAGCAGACACTGACGGATGAAAGGAAGGGCAAAATGATCAGTGACGTAAACGCAAAATTACTGCTGACAACCTCTCCACTCTCTATAAGTATCAGTGTTTAACAGAACAGGTTCTGTCATAATCTGTGGAATTATCTGATGTGGGTCTAAAAGGAGTGCGCTGTTTGACGCTATAGAAGGATCTTGGCCCTCTACTCGGTTCTTTCTAGCTGGCACTGACATTACCTTGTCAGGCTGCATTCTCACTTCAGTTATTTGGTCAGTTTTGCCCCTATAACTGCTCAGAGAAGTGAAGTGTGAAGCGATTCTAGTACCGGCACCTGTCATCTACGTGTCATACTAAAACACGTCTCAATACCAAACCACGCTCCCTATGCGTATTTGAGCATGACACAATATTCTACAACACCCTATAGGCTCTCTGCAGCCAGGAAATAACTGTTTTTTAACACAATTCGCCGTGAATAAATTCGGGTCAAAACAATTTTTTGCGGAAATTCGCGAATCTGGCGAACTGAATTTATGAGAAATTCGCCCATCTCTAATTGTGACCATTAACAGTTGTCACTTAAGCCGATTGATCATGTCACAGACCATGTTCCTAACTGCTTTGAAGTACTTACGAGATGGGAGAGGTACTGAATTTACCAGCTTCATAGCTTGATTCCCTATTGACAATATATGGAAAAAAAAATCAGATAAATGCTCATCGGTGACTGCGGGTATATCTCAGAGTCCCAGGAGATCACGGTGCAAACACGGAGAAGCATCCGGCAGTAAATTCCGCAGAGGTAAGTAATTGTAAACCCCTGAAGAAAACTCCAGCACCCGTGTAGTTATCTTCCAAATACTAAAACGCACATTTATTTAGGTCTTGCTGAAAACACATTAAGTTAGAACAGTTTTACACATTTCGAGCCTACATTCAGGCTCTTTTTCATGACATTCAGTACACCGAAAGACAGCTCACTTAAACAGCAAAGCCAAAAAATGTGGCCCCTCCCCAATATTTAACCCTTCAACTACCTTCCATACAGTGAATATATATACAGACAATACATAAAGACGGGAGGCCTCGTATCCTTACAAATATATATTATGAATATATATGTAACAAATAAATTTAAAAAAAGGAAAAAAGAGGGGAGGGAAATTTTCAAATCAATAAATAAATAATAAATATACATCAAATCAGTCTTTTCTATTTCAAACCAAAAAAAAAATTTTTCTCGTTTTTTTAAAGTAAAAAACCCAAAAAGGCCCCCTTTGTAAACCAAAAAGGTTTCCTCCAGTCCCCACCCCTAGTGTGGGTCCCCTTTAAACTTTCCCAACACCCATAAATATAAAAGGGGTTTAGGTTGAGGTTTATTATCGACAAATTTGAAACCCAGAAAAGTTTTTAGGGGTGATGGATTTTTTAGATCTTTGCGAAAAATTTTTGGTTTTTAAATCTGGGGCTTATCTATTAAAAATGGGCCCCTTTTTCGGCGTTCCCTTTGAAATTTTTGGGGCGGGCAGCCAAATCAGTTTTACAAAAATTAGACCCGGGGGTTTTGGGGATGTGTGTGCGACTAGGACGGGGGATGTTGTTTAGGGTTTTACGATTGGCTGGAAAAATAACAGGGACCCCCTTTTACATAAAAACAGCTTTTTCCTGTTCAGCCTCAGTGTCTCCCCAGGTCTAAGAGCGGGAAGGTTTGTGCGCTTTGCTTGTGCCCAAAACAGCAAAAGGGAAAATTATTATATTTTTTTCACAGGGGAAAAAACCTTATATTAGCTGTGATCCTTACAATTTATTTTAGATTAGAGTTTGGAAAAATTTTTTTTTTTTTTTTTTGGTGGGAAGAATTTTAAAGGAGCATTAAGCTGTAAAGTCACGGGGGGGGGGGAGGGGGAGGGGGGGCCCCCCCCCCCCCGGTGGGGGAACCAGGACAAGCTCTGAAAAAGGGAAATTAGGGATAAAGTTCCCCAAAGACTTAGTGTAGACATTGCAATAGTTTATTTTTTACAGTTTTTTATTGAAATTTTTCCCCGGGTTTGGGCAGCCTGAACTTATAGGATACACATTTTTTTGGGAAAATGAGGTTTCTTTTTTTAGATGCAAAACTCCACTTTTTTTATCGAAACCCTTTTCAGATGGGTTTTTTCCATTTTCTTTTTTTGCCCCAATTCCATTTTTGTTGATATTTTCCACCTTTGAAATTAAATTTGAAATCCTGCAATTTTTTTTGGTAAACCACGGTGAATTAAAAGGTTTGCAAAAAATATCTTGTATTATACGAATGAAAAGGGCCCCTATAAAAAATTTACAAAAAAGTTAAAAGACTTAGGTAAAACATTGAAAATAGCTTTTTTTTTAAACAGTTTTTTTTGAAATTTTTTCCTGGATTTTGGGGGCACCCTAAAATTATAGGATCACATCTTTTTTTGAAAATGCAGGTCCCCCTTTTGTGGGTGCAAAACTTACTTTTTAATTATCGGGTATAATTTCAGATAGGGGGTTCATTTTAAATTGGGCCCATTCCCTTTTTTGTATACCCCTTCTTGAAATTAAAATTGGGAATCCAGCAAGTCAGCACGGGTTTAAAGGGTGCCAAAATTCCTTTTAATACCCGAATAAATTTCAGTACGTGTTTTTGCTTTGGCGCACTACAGCTTTTTTCACTGGGGCCCACTTTGCATTTAAAATTTTGTAAATTATTTCAATTTTTTCCTTCACCCAGGGGTGAATTGATTGGTGCCAAAAAATCCTTTTATTTTCCGTATTCATTTCAGTTTATTTTTTTTTGCACTTTGGGCCGCAGGCCCTTTGTTGATGGGAACTACTTTGCATTTAAAATTTGAATACAGCAATTTTGTATTTCACCACGGGGGAATTTGAAGGGCCAAAAATACCTTTTTTACCCAAATTCTTTTTACAGATACGTGTTTTTTCCTTTTCCCCAGTCCGATTTGTTGATAGAGCCACCTTGCAGTTAAATTTTAAAATTCCGCAATTGTGTGTTACCACTGGTGTTTTTATAGGTGCCAAAAAATACCTTTTATTACCCAAATTTCTTTTGGTTTTTTAAAAACGGGGGGGTTTTTTAAATTTGGGGCCCGCGGGCCCCGTTTTTTTTTGACTTGATTGGGGATCTATTTTGCAGTTTTTATTTAAATTTCCCCAGCAAATTTTGTTTTTTTTAGGGATTTGGGAATATTTGTGATTTCCCTTTCTTTTAAAAAAGAGATTTTCCAAAAAACTCTTCCTTACCTTTTTCCAAATTTTTTTTATTTCTAAAACATGGAGCGTTTTTTCAGGTTTTTTAAGCGGCAAAGGGGGGGGTGGGACATGGGGGGTGGGAGGTACGAGAGAAGGTGTTTTCCTTTCCCAGGGGTGGCAAACAACACGCATCCCAGGGGGTCTTTTCATTTGGCGGAGTCAGGCCTGTCATCGCTGGGTCGGGGCCTGTGAATCTCAGAAACCCGAACATCGTGCCAATCTGTCCTTCGGGGTTAATGAAAAAGCATCCAGCAGTCTTACCTTTTTCGTCCTCCCAGCCCGGCCAAATGTCGTCATCAGAAATCACCAGCATCCCGTTTCCAACATGAACACCCCCAAATGTCAACTGGTACCCAAATGGGGTTTTTTCCTTTTTCTGAAGGGAACCTCTTTGATGACAAAATGCGGGGTGGGGTGGGAAAGGGCATTTTTAAAAGATCAAGAGGCCAAAGAGAATGTTTTTCTCTGTTTGGGCCCCCCCAGTTATGATGCCATCAGAGGGGGAAGGGAAGGGGGGGGGTTTTCAATCGGCAAAAATCCGGGGCGGTCGGGGCAACGCCTTTGCCAGTCCTTTTCCCTTGTACCCCGAAAGCCTGGATGCAAAATTGTAGGACGCAAAAGGGCCCCCTGTTTTGATGATGATGAGGAGGGACTTTTGCGGACCCCAACGTGGTTTTTCAGCACGAATTTGCTTGCGAGTTTTCATCACTGGACGAGGGGGAAAGACGAGGGGGTTTGTGTCGTAGGGGTTTTCCGCCTCAAAAAGGGGAGGGCGGGTTTCGCAGAAGTCCGCTGATATTTCCCGCCACCCAAAACGGTCGGAAAACCCCCGCCCTGCTTATCCCCGTCAAAAAGGTCCAGGCCCTCTCAAGCCTGGTCCCTTTCTTTAAACCAAGTTCTTTTTTCACCCGCGTTTGTCATTTCCCCCCTTTGGGGTAAACGCAAAAGGTAGAGGAAAGCCCCCTTAAAGGTGGAAAAACCCCACCCAACATGTCTAGTCAAAATGCAGCAAATTTAAAATAAATTTTGAAAGGAGGGCAACACTTGGCCAAAAAAAGGAAAGGGACCAAAGGGCCGGGCCCTTAAAACCACGGGTTACCCCCTTTGTCCCCGCTTCCTCCCCGCCCCACCAAGCGTTCCTCACCCTGCCCATGTCTCTCGATTTCATGTTCAGGGATCAGCCCCCGCTTTCAGCTCCAGAAATCCCCCCGAGACCCACCAGCACCCCCAGGACCCCTTCCTACCCTTCTCCTTCCGCCATTTTGAAGCCCTCCCTGCCTTTTCCAGTGGCCGTCTAGCAGCCACCTTCTGTTTTCCCAATTTTGGGAGCGAAGAAACATTTTTAACCCAAATCCCAAACCCCAAAAACCCTAAATGTCGGTTTTTCGGGGTTTTGGCCCTTTGGAATTTTCCCTTTCCGTCTGGTGGACACGATGGGTTCCGTCACTTCTGGCCCTTGCCGGGCCCCCAATCCAGATCCCGGGCCGGGCATTTCTTTGCCAGAAAAGCCTTTCCCTCCCCTGGCCACCCACGTGTCATTTTAAATTTTTCAAGCGCGTTGTTGCATTCGGGGCCCGGGAAAAAATTTCCCTTTGGGGCCCAACCGCACATGGACAAGTAAGCACGGCCCCCGGGAAACCGGGGCCCAAAGCACTGGCTGGGGGGAAAATTGGGAAACATTTGGGGGCCAAAAAAAAAAGGCAAAAAAAAAAAAAGTTTGGTTTGGCGGCCTTTTAAAGTTGGAAAAAAAAAAACGGGCGAAATCGGGCGGGGCCGCCCTTAAGATCGGTAGGCGGGAGCACATCCCCTTGCCTGGCACATATCATGACCTTTTGTCGTCCGGGAAATTTTTTAAAGAGCTCCCGGGTCGGGATTCCCTTTGCTGGGGGAAGGGGCTGAAGTCTAAGTTCGCATTTCCGCCGTTGGGCACCCTGCTTTTTTTCCCCCTGGTGCTTTTTCAGCGTCAGCTGGGGCCTCCCCCGGTTAAAACCGTCTCTTTGGGTTAAAGTGGCAACCGCTGGAATTCCACCCTCCACATGCCCCAAAGCGATTGTGGGCAGCGCAATGCCATTACCCCAGTACGATGTGAAACATGGCCTGAAAAGCAGCGTGGGGGCCCTGGGGGTTGTTGGGGCCACCGAGAGGGGGGAGGAGGGGGAAAGAGCTCTGCACCACCCTTCCCAGTTTTAAAGAACCCACCCAAAAGGGTCAGTGCGGAAACAATGCCCTTGTCAGAATGGCTTGGGGTGATTTTATTTTGGGGTTTTGATCGTTGGACACCCCTAAAAAAAAAAAAGGTTTTCCCGCCAGTGCGGAGGGGGGACACGGACACAGATGGGGGAAAGGAGCCTTTCTCTCTGTAAAATCCAAAACCCCCGGGACAGTTTCACAATTTCATCGGTCTTAAATTTGGCAGTGGTTGGGGGGAGAGATTTGGTGAAAGATGGGGGCATCGCTCTCAGGGTGCATATTCTGAGGCAATCGGGGCTTTTGTAAAGTTGGTTGCCGGAGGGGAAGCGGGGGGGAGGAGGAGGAGGTATTCCTGAAAACCGAGTCCCTCCCTTGGAAATTTGAGGGGGGCCCGGTGAATTTGGGAGATGGGGAAAGAGGAGTTTGCTAGTGCACCAATAAACCTTGGGTTGGGGAAAATTAAGGCTCCATCTTCAAAATGAGTCCCCTTTTTGGAAATGCTCCATTTCCTCCAACATGATTCGCTTTAAAGGCCACCCAAAAAAATGAACAAATTTTCTGGGTGGCCACCGCCCCGGACCCCCCGGGGTAAAAACCAAAACTAAAGCACTTTCCTTCCACCCCCAAATAGGATTTAAAATGCAGGAAGGGAGACCTTGTGTTTGATCAATGGAGACATCTGTTGCTGTTTGCTTCACTTTCCCCCCCCAAAGGTCACGGTGGAAAAAACACCCAGCGGACGTGACAGCATTTAGGTGCCAAGTAGGCATAGCGGAAGCAAAAGGGGCCCAAGGGGTCCCAAAAACCCTAATGGGTGCCCTTTTGGGCAATCTTTGTTTCCCCACCTCCCCAAACGAATCAATCCAGGGCACACATCCAACACACAGAGTTTCAGTTTTAAAGATCATGGTGAAAGGGGACTTTCTGCGTCTAAAACCCCGTTTGTTTTTTTTTATGTGTTCCGGCCCCAATAGATTTTCGGGGAACCAAATGGACGAAGGGCCCCGAGCGGGTTTCTTTCACGCCATAGAGGTGTTGTCCTCCCCAGCACCCCAGCTTAATTTTTCTGAGGGCCCTTCGCACAGCTGGAGGAGTAAATTAAAGGGGAAAAAAGGGCACCCGGGCCCTTTCCACGATAAGGTGGATCGTTTGACTTTTTTCAAGAGGGAATCGGGCATGGATCTTGATGATTTTTGGGGCCCCCAAATTGCGGAGGTCCCGATTAGTTCCCGGTTATTTCCTTTTTCCCTCAAAAAAAACAAAAATTGGCCCCTCTTAAAAAAGGTTTTTTAAAAAGGGATATTTTTTTAACTCCCCAATTTTTATTCTCTTTTCCCAACGGGTTCATTTTGGGTTTTTTTTTGTGAGGAGACTGTAAAAGACAGAAAGTTTTCTGACAAAAAACCGTTTTCCCAATTTACCATTTTTTACCCTTAAAGAATTTTTCCCCATTGTAAATTTTTTTTGGGGTCATGTAGCGGGTGGTTTACAGAAATTTAATCATGGCCCTTTTTGGATCAGAAATGGGCTTCTAAGTGGCTTTTTCTCCCTCACAATTTTTAACGTGGTGAGAAGTCATTTTTTTTAATTTTTTGGGTCATGCTGCTTTGGGAAAAGCAACAAAAACTTCAGGTTTCCCATTATAAAAAAATGTTGTTTCTAAAGACATTTGTTCTTCCTATTTTTCCAAAGGGTCAAGGGTTTATGCTTTTTAAATTTTTTGGGGGATTTTTTCTTTGAAATTTCGCCCATTTTACAGGTCCTATTATAAAAAAATGTTGTTTTAACAGGGCCCTTTTTTTTCTTCCATTTTCCAAAGTGGGTCAAGGGTCAAAGCTTTGAATTTTTGGGGGGATTTTGGTTTGAAATGCAGCTATACTAAAAGGTCCTTTTTAAAAAAAATTTTTTGTTTCTTTTCAGAATTTTTCTTCCCCAATTTTTCAAGAGTGGTCAAGGGTGATGGTGCTGGGAGGGGAAAAAAGGAAAAGGTAGGAAAACCCTTTTAATTTGGGCACATTTTTGCAAAATGACTTGTTTTTTCAAGATCTTTAAATAGCTATCAATCCCGGGTTTTTGGGCAACCCCTTTAATTTCAAATTTTTAAAAAAAAGAAAAAAAAAGACCCTGGTGGGATTCCATCCCATTTTAATAATGTGTTTTTTTAGAAATTTTAAAAAATTTAAAAAACCCTTTCTTTTAAAAAAATAGGCGGGAAAAAAAAACCCCCCAAATTTTAAAGGGAGGGAAGGAAATTGGGCCGAATTTTAGGTATTGAGGTCATGGGTATGGAGCGGACAGAGAAAAGTACAGAGGGCAATTTCTCCAGCAAAGTTGAGTTTAAAAAGAGGAAAAAAAAATGCCCAAGGGGAAAAGGGGACCCGGGTTTGGGAAAAGGAGCGTTAACCCCCAAGAATTTCCCCGTGAAGTCAATTGGGGCTGTTTATGATCATGCCAGAAAGAAAACCCCGCTTTGAGTTTGGTCGCCGGGGCCCCGGGCCCATGCGAAAGTAAGCCAAGGTTTCTGGGGCATAGTGTCTCAAATTTGTGTTTTTTTGGTGAATTGGGGTTTTTTCCCTGCTATCTTTATTGATTCCTGGCCGAGGGTTTTGGGCCCGGAATCTTCTTTGCACTCCATGGGTTTTTAACCCGGCTCCTTTTCGGGTGATTTAAGCTCACCCCTTTTTCTGGTCTTTCCGTTTTTTCCTCCTATTGCTTTTGGCCTTTTGTTCTCCTGGATGGTTTTTTTAAAGGGGTTCTTTTGTCCTTTTTCCCTTTTTGGCTTTTTATACTGGTTTGTTTCTGCCTATAAGCACCCTCTCTATTCTGTGCCTCGCCCCGGTTAAAATTTTCTCTGCTTGTTTCCCCGTTTTTTTTCTGATTAGGTCTTTTTTAACCCCCCGTTCCCGTAGCTACCCACTTTGGCTTGCTTTTACCGTCCCTTATTGTGTTTGTATTGTTCGTCCCGCGTCTTGGGTTTTCAAGCTATTCAGCATAGTGCTCAGTCTTTGGTTGGGGGGTGCCTATTAAGGGTTTGGGCACCCCAAAAGGCAGGGACAGGGGGGGGGATCAGTGTTAGGGGCCCCACAACCCTCTGTGTCCTTTTTCGTACGCCCCCGACGGGGTCCCTTACATTATAACAGGCCTACCCCAGTTGCCCCCCCTCGCGGCTCAATTTGGGGTACCGAAATTGTCGGTCACCGGCCGCTTGGATGAGGGTTTACAACTCAGGTTTCCCGGGCATGGCGGGGTTTTTAATCAAGTCCACAGCGTTGGATGCCATAAAAACCCCCGGGACCTGGGGCTTTCCCCCCCCGTCTGTGTCTCTTCCCCGCCCTGTTTTTGTGGTTTTTTTTGCATTGTCATAAATCTAAGATGCTTCTACCTGATCGTTTGACGGGGAAAAACCTGACCCGGTTCCCAACCCTTTAGGGAAACCCTGTAATTTTTTTTTTGCTTTTAAGTAGCGTTGTCGTTTTCTCTCCCCCAGGGGGCCCCCTCAGGAAATTTGGCCCTTAGCTATACCCTCTGAAAAACCCCCGAGTGGGGGGATCAAATGGAAGATTTTTTTTGGGTTTAGGACAGGTTTATGATAACCCCCAAAGTGTGGCAAAGGGCAGGATCATTTGGGTAAACTATTTAGCAGGGCCGCCGTCAGCTGAAGACTACTGTTCTGAGTTCCGCCAAAGGGTTTTACGTTTTTCTGGGGGGTCAAGGGCCCAAACCCCTGAAGGGCCCTTTTTTAGACAAGGACTGGGTTTTATGCCGTGAAGGATGTTGGTCAGCCGTCCAATCCCTGAGGGCTCTTGGGGACCCTTTTGACTCTAGCTGTGTGACTATTTACCGAAGACTGGGGGGAGAAGGAGGGGAAAAGGGCCCGGGGGTTTGACTGTTCAGCTAAGTCAGGCTTTCCTGTAAAACCCGCTTCTTTCCCTTTTTTGAGAGTTCTTTTTCTCCCATCTCCCTTCCCGTCTTCTGGGGGAAGGAAAACCCCCCTTGGGGTTGGTTTGGGGCTTACGTCTGCTCGCCCCCAAAGGGGGAGACACCGGTTGGAGAAAACCTTTTGCCTTTTTTGGGGAAGCCTTAACCTTTTCCCGAGAAATTTTCCTATTAGGCCTAACTCACCCCCGGTAACACCCGGGAAAGTCTGCACAATTTCCAGGAAAGGGAACTCGGATCTACGGTACCTTCCCAACTCAAATAACAAATTTAAATTTTTCCGTTTCCCCTTTTTTTAGCTCCAAGACTTTTGCTTGTCGTGCCCCGATTGATTCGGGTGTGCTGCTTAAATTTATCAGTTGGCTGTTGCTAAAACCTTTGGGTTTTGGGAAATTGTTCCCCCCTTTTGTTCTCCCTTTCTTGGTTTTGGGGGTAGATTCTACCTCCTAAACCCAAAGGGAAAAATTAAAAATTTTGGGACTGCTGAGGTCCTTTTTAAATTTTTGGGAGTTGCATACGGAAAAAATTCATTTTTTGTCAGGGGGAAAATCCCCTGCAGATATTATTTTGGGTTGCCCCGGCTCCGGGCCCCATTAAACCTGTTTTTTCGACTGGGAGAACCAAACCCAGTTGATTTAAATGGGGTGAATCAGGGGGTGCTCATTCGAAGATAGTGCATCCCCTTTGGGGTGTGCCCGCAAAATTTTAAAGCTATGATATTTCAGAATGTAAATTTTAGCGTCTTTGGGGGGGGGGGATGTTGGGGAAAATCTGCCCCCCCACCCGTGATGGGTTTGGGCTTATAGCCTCAATTCCCGGGGCAATGCTCAACTCGTCTGCCCCGGGGGAAAGAGAATTTTGCATCTGTCAATTTTTGAAACCTGAAAAAAATTCTTTCTTGGGGAAAGTTGTCACCCCCTTGCCTTAAAATTTTGTGTCCTCCCAATACCGTTCACAAAAATTTGCTCCTCCCAAACTGGCCCCCTTTTGCCGTAAAAGAGGGGTCCCCCTGTATTCCGCCACTACAGGGTTTATGAAACTAAAAAAAGCAATTGCTGTTAATGATGTGCCGTTGGGCTTGGGTCATAAGGGTCTAAAAAAAAACCCCAAAATAAAAATCAAAAACCTAGGAAAAAACCGCCCCAAAAACCAAAACCAAAATTTGTCCGTCTCCGAGTTTCCCAATTTTTGCGAAACATGCTTCCAAGTGGGAAAAGGGGAAAAAAATTAACCAAAAAAAATCCATTTGCTAAAAAAGGGGTTTTTGAGGGGCAGTGGGCCCCCCATTTAAAGGGGGGGGGTTTTGTCTTTATCATGCCAGAAGAACCCGCCCTTTTAGTTCTGGGCGCCCCCGCGGCCCATGCGCGTTAAACCATGGGTTTCTGGAATTTGTGTCTCATTTTGTGTTTGTAGTGTCAACTGGGTTTTTTCCCTGCTATCTTGATTATTCCTGGCCGCGCCTGGGCCCGGAAATTTTTCCCCGCCCCATTCTGGGGTTTTAACCCGGCTCCTTGATTCCTTGGGGGATTGACAGCTCTAAATTCCTTTCTGGTTTTTCCGGTTTTTTGCCCCCTATTGGGCCCTTTTTCCTTAGTTTCCTGGTGAATTTAAAGGGGTTTTTCTGTCTCTTTTCCTTGTTGTTTATGGTTGGGTTTTGCCTATTAAAAAGGGGCCTATTTTTTCTGTTTCCCCCCCTGGGGTTTAAATTTTCTCTGCTTGTTTAAAAATTTTTTCTTCTGCCCTTTTTACTTTGTACCGCGTTCCCCTAGTTACCCCTTTTTGGGTTGCTTTACCGTCCCTTATTTGGGGTTTGTATTGTTTGTCTGCGTTTTTGTTTTTTTTACGTATTCAGCATAGTGCTCAGTCTTTGGTTGGGGCCGACCTATTAGGGTGGGCCCCCCAAAAGGCAGGGAAGGGGGTTGGGATCAGGGTCGGGCCCACCGTCGTGTCTGTTCGGGCCCCCCCAAGGGATCCCTTACTGGTCGCATCATACGGGGGGGAAGCGTACCCAGGTCTTGACTGTGTACCGGAAGGCGGGAGTTCTCCATTTCCGTTTTCCCATCGCTTCGCCGACAGTTTTCGTTGCTGCATCATCGGGCATTTTAACCTGGGTTAATAGATGCAGTCCCAGCCCTGGGCTCTCCCCGCCCCCCACTGTAATTTGGGCCGGGGTCTGTTGTGGCAAGGACAGGTTAGTCAATGCCCGTTAAACTAAAATGGTGGTTGAAAGACTTTTTTTCCACCCTTTTTTATCTGGGGTCAGACGGGTTTAATGGTCATCTGGGGCCCAGGCAGGGACAGTATAGTCCAGTTCAACTAAATGGGGGTTGAAAGACCCCTTTTTTCCAGCACTTTTTAATTGGGGGTCGGGGACAGGTTTAATGGTCATACTGTGGCCGGGGGACGGGACAGTATTTTTCCCATTCAACAAAAATGGGGGTTTTGAAAGATCCTTTTTCCGGCACTTTTTAATCTGGGGGTCAGCAGGTTTAAGGGTCATATGCGGCCCAGGACGGGTTTTTGTCAATGTCCAATTCAATAAAATGGGGGTTGAAAGATCCTTTTTCCGGCATTTTTTAATCTGGGGGTAGACAGATTTAATGGTATATGCGGTCCAGGACAGTTTAGTCAATGCCCCAGTTCACTAAAATGGGGGTTTTAAAGACTACTTTCTTCCGGCCCTTTTTAAATCTGTTGTCATGCGGGTTTTTGGGGTTATGCTGCGTTCCGGCAGGGATTAAATGTCCAGTTCAAGTAAAATGGGGTTCAAAAAATATGCCTTCTGGCACTTTTTAATTTGTGGGTGATGCAGGTTTGGGGTCAGGCTGTGGTACAAGACAGGGATAGTGAAGGGGTTTTGGGGATTTTTTTTTTTTGGGGCTTTTTGCCTAAGTGTTTTGCCTAGATGTAGAGGTATCCTTTGACTGTTTGGCTGTTAATTACAGTTCTCCACCCCTGTTTGGGTGTAAGAATGAAGGGTGTTTTTGCTCTCCCATAGACTTTAATGGTCATGCTCTTCGACTGCTCCCCTCGAAAAAAATTATCGATGGTGGCCGACTATCGTTTCGCCGATGTCGATAGCCAACGTTAACGTCAACACTAGAAATGTTTAAAATTCCCGTGTACCTAAAAAAAATTTTCTTAGAAGCTCCTGATATACTACGTTGTCCAGGAGCAGTAATACCATACAAGTGTTCCTTGATTTTAACATGTAAACTGCATGTGATACATCCCAAGTATTGAACATTACAAGCAACAAGGTGGACTAGCAAAAATACATATATGGAAATGCAAAGGAGATTTTCATATACCTTTTTAGTGTGTAGGACATAAAGTTATGTTTTTTTTACCCTCTACCTGCACACACCCCAAATTTTCTTACTGCATTGAAAACTCCCTTATAGTAACCAATTTTCTTTTCCCTTTGGGATTTCTGGCAGAAAAAAAAACTAGTGTACAATGTTACCAAAGGTGCATGGTTCCTAAAATAAAAACCTTTAACCCTCCCCATTTTTCTTCAAGTTAGGATCCATAGATAAAAACGGTAAATATTTTTGTAAAAAGCCCTTTTCAGTAATTTTGGTTATACTATGTTTTAAAATCACGGAGATTTTTAACTCGTTTTTATTCAATTTGAGGATAAAATTAAAATTTCCTATATTTCTTATCATAAACCAGTGCTTAGATTTTTTCAAATTTTAGTGAAAAAACGGGTCAGTTTCTCCCAGCCCCATTAAAATTTTCCCCCCTTTGGGGGGATTCTTAATTTTTGAGGTGGATGGCAACTGGTGGCAACAAAAAGGGCTTGTCGACACAGGTTTCCCATGGTCTTACTATGTATAGGCACTTTCAGGATCTCCCCCGGTTCCCAAATCAAAAAGTGTATCGCCTCGTTGAATCTCAAAGTGAACTTAAGGTTATCCCCATTCTTGTTAATTTTAAACCACAAAAACCGTGCGTTGCTAGCGCCCTCTTCAAATCGAGGATGTCGTCAAAAAAACCTCCGTACCAAAATTTTTAGAGGAAACACTTGTTGATGGAAGAGATGTATCTCTTCCCCCCA